>PVKZ01000697.1:0-12500 GCA_004027375.1 Macroglossus sobrinus
TAATCTCATCCTTGTATCTGCACAGCTGGCTCTCTCACCTCCTTCAGGGCATCGCTCAAAAATGTATCTTTTCAATTTTTTCTTAGACTGATAGCATTAAGATTTCAAATTTCAAACCATATCTACTCCACTTACTCAGTGCTTCTTTCTCTGCTTCTCTCTCTTTACTTTTTCCATAGCATTTATCACCTTTTAGTATACTGTATAATTTATGCATTAGTTTATTGTTCATTGTTTGGCTTCCTTCAAGAGAATGTAACTTCTAGGAAGAAAAGCATCTGCACTTTTCTCGCCGATAAATTCTTTTCAAAATGAACAAATAGTTTCTGGCAATAGATGCTCCTTATTTATAAATGCATAAATGAATGAAATAAATAAAAATAAAACCAAATGAATGGATTATAATTATTAGTCTGTTATTTCAGTTGGGAGTAAATTAAAGGAGAGAAATGAGAAAAAAAACAATACACATTTAATTTATAGTGACTCAAGTGTATCTCCATATAAGTATTGAAAACAGGAGTCTCTTTAAGTAATATTGAATCCCTTTTCATATTTGGATCATGAACACAAAATGAATATCTGAAAATATCAACCTGCCTTTCTGAGTAAGAATATAATGGAATTATTCTTGATTTGATTAATTTTTCAAAGATCATTTACTCTACTTTGCAGTAGTGTCCCGTATGAACAGAGGATCTCTACACTGTTGCAATGGCTGGACCTGCCCCAAGCTGAAAGGTAATGTCAGAGAAGTGCTGGCACAGTGGGATATTTGTGGGTCTGAAATGAAATTACGTCTTTACTTTAAATGACTATTTTTGGGCGGGGCGGGGGGGAACTTGGCATTTAACTGGGCATTTTTCAAGAATTATTCCTGAGTGCAGTTGACTTTTTGCTCTTGAGAATGTGGTTGTCACTATGGGACAATAGAGATAGAGCCAGTACCAGAGAGTAGGGGCAAATGTCACAGAACCAGACAGGGGTTGGGAACAGAGCTGAGCGTGGATCTGAAACTTGGCCATGAGAACTGACTCAAGGAGCCAGAGGGGCCAGAGCAAGGCCATGGCAACAGGCTGGAGCCAGTGCCCTGGAAGAGAGCTCCAGGTCAGCAGTGCCTCAGAAACCAGATGTTTAAAGGGAAAACTAGTGGCAGAACAGAGCCAGCAAAATGTTAAGAAATGCGGCCACCGAAGGGCTGAAGCTCACCAAGGAAGATCTCAACAGCAGGAACAAGACGGGTTTTCATTACATCCAGAAGTTCTTACCTAATCCCCATGAGGAGGCTATCCCTGCCGAGGCCAGGTTGTATCTCTGGACCAGGATGAAGAGAAGAAAACTGCCACAAAGTCCTAGATTTACAAAATTTTTAAATCCAACCTACAGGTTTATTCCAAATTGATAATGTCTTTCTCCATTTCAATTGTATTCCTAGACCCAGTTTTTATACCCTGTATATTGAGCAGCCTGATTCTGCAGGACATGAAAGTGGACCAGTCAGTGCCAATGTAAGTTGTTTTTTTTTTAAATAAATGTAAAGTCATCTAGCCCTAACCCACAAATTAAAATGGTATTCTTTGATTCTCTGAATACAAATGTATTTGATGTATACACGAGGAGATAAAATAGTTAAAAGTCTGAAAAATTATCTGCCTTATTAACCACAAAGTAGTTAAAATTTAAAAAGGATCTCTGCCTTATTAACCACATTTTGATTCATTTGATAAACATGTTGAATATTTAAATGTAGCACTGTTATTTCATATTATGAAAATATCAAGGCTAGATGCTGCCTGTACTAATTCAACATATTAATGTAACCCATTTTAAACCACATTACCTGTAAGTCCACTGTGGAATATTCAGCTATTTATTCATATCCAATTCCATTTATAAGTTTCTAATAACTGCACTTAATATGTTATTGCCTCAGGCAGGGTTATTCACCTCCTGGACCCCCATTATAATTGAAGTAGAATTTTCAACATTAGTTTCTTCGTTATCTAAACTATTCTGTTATGCTTTTACTACAGAAATATAGTTTTTAAATGTTACTTAAAAAAAGAAAGTTATCTGTCTTCTAAAATCCACTGAAGGCTGTATTGCTGTAAAGCTGCAAAGGCCCCTGTGAGTACAGCATTTCCCTACCCCACAGAAACTCATTGAACAGTTGTCCTCAATGTCCTCAGCTGGAATGTGAGCATATTTATCCTGGCAGCACGACTTAGCTGTTTATCAGAAAAGCCCTTTCTCCTCCTTCCCATTAAACCAAAATGATTTCTAATAGGAGGCACTGCTCATTCTTACCATTTTAACCCATTAGTCGTTTGTGTTCCAATGCCACTCTCGACTGTATCACTGAATTGAACACTGATCAGGTTATTCTAATGGTGAATGGCTCAGTAATTTTCCGAAGCATGTTCATCATTTCTTTTTTTCTATTTTAATTGTTATCCACTTTTTATATGATTCATTACTTGCTATAATCTGCATTTATGTAATATGCTATAATCTGCATTTGTCTTATTTGACTTAATATTAGGCACCGTATCTTTTTCTTTCAGTCGAGGAAGTCCCAGTCTAGTCTGGGTGGGAAAGAGGTTGGGGCTGGTTAGAAATTTTTCTGAATAAGAAAAGGGGAAAAATTCACAAACAGCCTGATTGAGGAAGAAGCTGAGCACATTAGAGGATCACATAGAATGAACAAATGGACAGACAGACAGACAAAAAGTCAGATAGCTAGACAAATAGACACCATGAAAATGGTAAAAATAATAATAGCAGCTAACCTTTGTGTTCTATGCTGTGCCAAGTACTGTTCAAATTGTTATATGAATATTCTCTCCCATCAATGTCTGGAGCCTTGTGCCAGGGGAGAGGGCCAAGATGAAGCCTAGAGAAGGTCAATAAAAGAGGGATTAGACCAAGCCTCATTAAAATTTAAGAAGATGGAAAAACAGGAAAGTTTAATGGCTTTATTATAGTTATTGTTGTTCTTAATTACAAACTTTGATTCAGAGTTAATATGACATAATTGGAAAGTAAAAAGGCAATTTTAGTTTGTTTTGACTCATTTACTTATGATGAAAGTTTATTGAGAGTATTTGAGATCTTGCTTCCCAGCAATTGTCATCAGTTTTGGTTCAAATAAACTCATAAATATTTAAAAAAAATTATTAACTCTTGTTTTTGCTCTGCTATGCCTTTAAATCCTATTTTTAACAGTTTTCGGTGGCTTGATATTGTGCTAAGCTTTCTTAGGGGTAAAAAAAGATCCTTACTGTCAGAAACCATATCGAAGGCGCAAACAAAGGAAGTAATAAATTAATGTACAACACTGGTGTTCTTTCTTTTTCTTTTTTCTTTTTTTGAAGCCTTAAAAATTTTGATAGCATAAACAGTGTTTTAAATGGGAAATTATGGCCTGTTATAGCTGGAGAAGGCTTTATGAAATGGAGATATATAGGGTGGTAGGATTTGGACAGGCAGGAAGGAAGGGGAGAGACGTTTGAAGTATAGTGAAACCAGGAACTTCTTAAAAACAAATTTGATACAATAAATCTCCAGTATTGAAGTTGAATTAGGCACAGAATGTCCTGTTTGGTTCTGAGTAACTTTAAGTAATGGTCTAGTACTTCAATAAGATTTAGCTGTTATTCATTATTGAAAAAAAATTATTACATCTTAGATGAAATGAAAAGTTGGGAAGAAAAATTTAATTCAGAAATAAAAATTGAAATTGGTAACAGAGTGATTTCGATCTTAGTATTTCTCACATATACAGTGAAAGAATTTCAGAGTATGAATAATTCCTCTTCAGGGGAAACATGTAGAGTTAAAACAATATGGAAAAGATGTTGCAGATTTTGAAAAACAGGTTATGTCAATGCTGAGTATAGTTTTATGATAGTAGGATCCACTGCAACCTGAAATTTCACTTTATAAAAAGAGACTTCTGGATCCAAAACACAGTTGTTCATTGAGGATCTTACCAGTTAATTCCTTATACGGGGATTGATTTTGCTGTTTCCACAGTATTCACTGTCAAAGTGAATGATCATAATTCTATGTGAAAGAAGTAGAGTATCTTTCTACCCAACATGGTTGGCCCCACACTCGTAAACATTTCTGTCTCCATTAATTATCTTGCCATCCAAAAAACTGCTCACTCATTGCCTGTTACAGGGATACTTGTTTCTTTCCTGTATCCGGGTTAGAATTGAGGCTAGCATCAAGCCGTTTCACATTCAGTGCATACTTTGTGAGACTGTGCTCAGGAAGTGTGTGATGAGTGAGGTCTCAGTCGCTACCCTGCAAGAGCACACATTGTCCTGGGGGAGGTAGACACATGCACAGATGATTTTCAAACTATGGGGAGTCCAGAGGTAGCAGAATGCCCAGGTGATGGGAAATGACAGAGAAAGAGGGGCTCTTAGTGCAGCAGAGAGGCGTGAGTCGGGGTGAAAGGGGCTGTGACAACAGGTGGAAACCATAGCTCTCACTGGCAGACCAGAGTGCATGGTCACCGTTAAGAGTGAGGGTCAGGAAAACATCTTGGAGTTGATGGGTTTAGCAGTGAGAGAGATGATTTGAGTTCAAGTCCTGCTCTGTCCCTTATTAACTGTGGGGCCATGAATATGTTACTTACCTTCTCTAAACCTCAAGTTTCCTGATCTCTGCAACCGGATGTTCCAATACCACCATTCATAAATGTTTGCTGTGAGGATTTCTTAAGGTAATGTGCTAAACCTTTTAACAGTAATTGTAGAATTCTTTCTTTAAAAAGAAAAAAAAAAGGCAATCATTATTATGATAGTACTGAGATATTAAAGTTTTCCCCCAGTCCATGGCTATTACACATTTTTATTCTCTGAAAAAAAAAGTGATGAGAAGTGACGTCAGTTAAAAGTTATTCACTTAAACCTTAAGCCAATTCAATGTACTATATTAATAAAGTGTAGAAAAATTTGAAAACATAAAAGAGTACAGACAATAAAATAAAAATGAACCCCAATTCACTATTCAGGGACAACCACTATTAATGGTATCTTGATATATTTCCTTTTCATTTTCTGTGCTGGTGTTCTTACTAAGAAATGCTAAATATACTTGAAAACAAAATCTGTATGTATGGATATGTATACGGTTTGGTTTTATTTTTATGTTTAACATTGTATTGTGAGCATTGTCCTATGCCATTGTTCTTTAAAAAATATTTTTTAATGGTTATCAAGTATCCTTTCTTAAAGATGTGATGCAATTTATATCCTTGTACACAAATCTCTATATGTATTGTTTATTTAGGACAGGTGCTCAGGAATAAAATTATTAGGTTACAGGATGTGGCCCATTTTAACTCGCTGGATGCTCATTGTCTGCCACATGGTCCTCTAGAATGTGTGTACATGTTTAGGTTCCCATGGAAGTGTCCGTGGACTCCCTTCCCCAAATTAGGCATTATCATGAAAACCTTTGCAGTTCAATAATGTTTGCTGAGTTCAAACATTTTTCTCAGATATTTATTGGACAGTGGTTTATCATCCTTTGGCAGGAACATGGTTTAATTTTTTTTATTTATAGGAAATTGGTGCTGGCCTCTAATGTCCTGTTTCAAAAACCAAAAATTTCGGAGGAAGAAATGTGTTTAATTTTACTTGATTAGATAATGGTTTGGTTACTTAAACCTTAAATCATGAAGACAATCTTAACTTCAATTTTTTTTTTTCATAGGTAGTTCAAGCATTACAGGTAGTAGATAACGCTTTTGGAATGTTGATGGAAGGTCTAAAACAGCGGAACTTAGACAGTTGTGTCAATATAATCCTTTTGGCTGACCATGGTATGCTTTTTTAAAAAGAATTATATTTTATCATTGATTATATTTTATACAAATAATAGTGATATTTTAAAGTCAGTACTGCCAGATCTACAAGCTGTTGAATAAGCAAAGAATGAGTTTGGGGGAGGCTGTGATAGAGGACTAAAATGAAAATTTCTAGTTTAATTATTCTAAAATTCATTCTGAAAATCTATCCATACACTTAATTTTCTGTAAAAATTTAGTTTGCATTAGTTAACAAAAGTAGTTGGATTGTTACTCAATCATAAAAAGTGCTTTTGGGGCTTTATTTCAGTGGGTCATTTATTCATATAGTAGATTGGCTATAGTTTGCTATATCAGCTAATTTTATCACATCCTGTGGATTGTTTTAGTTATGTGAATAGACTTTTATAAAGTCTCTATCACTCCATATTTGTCTACTTGAGGTTAACTCTTCATTTTGGTTAACTTGAGTGTTAAAGGAAGTAGAACAGCTGCCACCACCCTCTGCCACCTCACACAGTTTTAAAATACTAATTCATTTAAATATTTTGTAAGTGGCCACTACTCAATGCTGAGTACTTTACTAGATATGGTGTAATCAAAAGTACATAAAGCAGAAATGGACCCTTTCTAGATGGGGTGGTCAGAACTGTTTTTTCTAGGAGGACATTCCATGTCCTCTAGTGGCTATGATGGAACCTCACCTAGGGGGAGAAGAGGAAAAGGAGCATGTCTGCAGAACTTTTGTTTATATCTTAGGACATCAGGAAATGTGAAAGAGTCATTTATTTAAAAGTTTTCTAAAAAGATTTTCTAATATTTTGGTCTATTGTTTTTAAAATTCAGGGAACTACTTTAATACATGTTTTGTTAAAAGAAATTATAAAATAAAAAATTAAAATTAAAAATAAAAATAACAAAAATTTAGATGCAGTCTAAAGAATCTTTAAATATAAAAGGTTTAACTACCAAATCTTTTTTAGAGCACACTCTGCTTATATAAAATTAAACAGTACACTTATGAAAAGTAAATATCCTCTAGTTCTTATTCTCTTAATATATTGTTTCATTAAAATGCATATTACTTTTTTAATTTAAAAATATGTCATGTCGCCTTAGGTACAAATCAATTATTATAAAATCAAATACACTTCCTACAGAGGATTTTCTTCTTTGAAATTACTTTAATTGATCCACATCCAAATAGTGATCTGTTTATAGTTTCTGTAATTCTACTCTTCCAAACAAACTTTCTCTTCCACTGCCAGGATTTTCAAGGTCTGCCATTTAGAGTAAGGTAATAGGGTAAATTGTTTAGATCCTCAGTAAAACTTGGTTTATCTATAACATAAAATCTCTCCTATTTGACAGGATTAAAGACAACCAGTTGTTACCATTTATATACATTCTGTGGATAACTTTTTTTTTTTAATTTTAGGAATGGATCAGACTTATTGTGACAAGGTGGAATATATGACTGATTACTTTCCCCAAATAAACTTCTACATGTATCAAGGGCCTGCCCCCCGCATCAGGGCTCGCAATATACCTAAAGACTTTTATAGCTGTAAGTATGAAGATGCTCATGTAGAAAAAAAAAAAAGGTAAAAACTGAAAGTGAAAAATGATTACCCCTTGATTCTAAGGATGTAGGGATTACCAGGCCACCTTCTTTGACTTCCTTGAGAAGACCACACAGAAACAAATGAGAAATTCCCATGTTTTAGTTGTCTGTAAAGTCTATGGTAATATCTAATGTTATTAGGTTAAATATGCTACTCCATTCTTAAATGATAAAATAATTCTTTACTTAAAATAATTTTTTAATTTTACCATATTGTAGTCATTAATAAATGTATTGTCAAATTCACCCTATTTGTACACATTTTTTGCAGTTGTCAAGTATCTATTGTAATGACTTCTATTTTTTCTTTTGAAACAGTTAATTCTGAAGAAATTGTTAGGAACCTCAGTGTAAGTACAGTCTCCTAGTACATATATTTAAATTAATGTAATTTCCTTAATCTAGGTCCCAAGAAATTTATAGTCTATATTTATGAGTCCAAGCCACTTGTAATTTATTTTTTAAAGTCTCTGTCAACCTTATCTTATATGCATGTCAGTTGCTTTGATCTTACTTGTTTTCATTTTGGAGTTTACTCCACTACAAGAAATAAACTTCAGGTAAGAGTGACACTGACTCCTAGTTTTCTTTGAATGGGCTGATGTTTCATTCAAAGGGACCATGTTAGTGAGCTTCAGATGGCCTTGCTTTTCACATTTTTTGTGTGTGACTTAATTTCAGAAAATAGTGAATTGCATTCTTGTATATCTACTTGTGCAGGTCAGAAAAATCTTCTTCTTACCCTCTAAGTATGATCCTAACTGCTTTTAATTGATTGCCATAGGATGGGTGGTAAGAAAATAATGAGGGCAAATTCCAGAGAACTTAACATGATCTGGATTTTTCAAGGAGTATGTCACTGCTTCTGGAGAGACCTGAAATATTCTTGTGTGGTAGTTTTAATAGTTCCATAGAGTATAATCATAAATATATATCTACTCTCTGGAATTTATGAGTTTACCATTGCTTGTGATGAGACTTGTGTAAGTTTTATCCAATTGTAGTCAAAACTGTTAGAATGAAATGTGAATGATTAAAGATAAGGAAATACTGGGTGAAGAATGATTATTATAACCTGGGACCCAGTTCAAGTTTTAAGTAGGAATGGCTGCTGGCACAGAAAATATTTAGCGTGTTCATCACTTTTGTTTCTTTTTCACCTTCTAATATTCTGATCTTGAGTAAGCATTTTAGACAACCTGGCCCCCTCCTGGTGAAGCATATACATGCAGTGTGTTCATGCTCATTGGATGGGTAGACGAGAATTTTGAGTTTGTGACTCTCTAAATCCATGCATTGTTTTCCCTTTAATCCATTATCTCATGATCCATATAGCTGAAGTCCTGTTGCTAAAGTGAGGAAGGGGATCGAATAATCCCCCTGGAGCAAGGGGATTAGATGCCATAAACTTTGGAACTTCATTACATGGCATCACAGATTTGGACCGGGCCTGATGCTGCAGAGCCTAAAGAAATGGACTACCATTTCACAAAGTAGCTCATTACTCATAAGAAAATATTTTCTGTGATAGTACGATATTCCCAGTAATGATGTTCCATGGGCCTATATTGAGCTTGTATTGGACAAACATAACCAAACATGAACTGGCAATTCTGTAAGTTCCACATCATTCTGGCTATACAACAGACAGTAGCATCGACTTTGTTTTTAGATAAAATGATTAAAATTTCATCTCAGCTCTAATGTTTTCATCTTAAATTCTCAAGTGTAAATAATGCTCCCTTACTACTTCAGAGATTGGCAGTGTACCCCCACTTTTCTCTGGATTTACTCTGGCTACATAATGTCCCCACTAGGAAAGTGTGGCTTGTCAAATGATTTGTGGCCCTGCAGGGCACATTCTCGATGCTTGTGTCTTTCAGGAAGCTCAGCATCTGCTATTATGCACTTGCCTGGAAGTTTCAAAACTATTAGCTTAAGAAGAAAGTAATGATAGATGAAAAGTAGAAAAATAAGAAGCCTGGAAAAAATAGCAAAGTAGCAAGAAAAAAACTAGCAGAAATACCTGTACAATAAATAATTTTTCTTCCTACTTTCGTATTATAATGTTCTTTATTCTCATATTCTCTGATTTCTTTCAAAAGTGTTTTTTGTTCAATTTCATAGTGTCTTTTATTTCCCTTCTATAAATTGAGCATAGTAGATAAGAGTCATAGACTCAAAGCACTTATGAGATTATTGAGGCTTAAAATAAATAAGAAAATGAGGAAGTAGAAAAAGATCACTTCCCTATGTCAATGTAAGAAAAGTCCAAACCTGTAAAACTGTGTATAAGAGTTTATTTGAGCCAAAACAGATGAACGGTTTCTTTTTTGCAGTTTCTTTTGTGCACTTGAGATTAAAGAGGGAACTAAGGAAGATTGCATGAAGGGGGAGAAAAGCAAGACAGGAATTATAAAATAACAAGATTATGTGCTCTCTTAGGATGTCTTTTTATTTCAAAGCTGCGTTAACCTAGATGCACAAAAACAGTGGACAACGCTTGCTTAAAAAACTTTAACTAAAAATGTTATAGGCTCTAAAAATGTTATAGAACCTACCCAGTTAGAAATTTATGATCAGATCATCCTGTGAGTTTACTTTCTGTATAACCTTTTCATCCATATTTGTGGTTTTTGTTTTCTCTTGTTGCTTAAAAAGGTCATGTGGAAAAAAATTTCTTTTATAGTTCTATTTTATTTTCTCACTTTATTACATGGATACCAATTTGATTTTGTTTTTACATAGTTTTAAAATACACCATCTAGTTACTGGAATAATGATTAAAGAAATAAGATTTCTCTCCAATTTGTGAGAAATCTGTGAATTTTTTTAATAAATAGGGAAACTATACTAGATTTTAAAAATAATTGACTTGATTTGAAAATAAAGCAAATGTAGGTTATTTAATTGAATCAATTGTGAAGGGAATTTTAGTGCAATTAAACTGATTTTTATAATTTTTACTCATATCTACTAATGTATTATATAGCTTTCACATATAATTTAGACTCCAAAGTTATAATTGCCATTTTAAATCTAGTCTTTATATCTACTATTTTAAAAAAAGTAAGGTAGATTTATGGTGGTTTTAGATACATACACAGGAATAAAAACTTAGAACATCAAACAATATAATTTACATCACATTTTTAATTGTAGCTTAAATATTGTTGTAATAATAAAAACAATATAATTAGGAAATGTGACTACCATAATAATAGGTTTAATATTCCTATTTTATTAGCCAAGCTTAAATCTTCTTAATTTAAAAAAGTGCTTAATAAATTGTCTTAGGAAGTGAAATTGTTGAATTAGCTTTTCTATTTTATGTGTCGAGAAGAAATAATTTACCTGTTTTTCAGTGCCAAAAACCTAATCAGCATTTCAAACCTTATTTGACTCCTGATTTGCCAAAACGACTACACTTTGCCAAAAATGTCAGAATTGACAAAGCTCATCTTTTGATGGATCGACAGTGGCTGGCTATGAGGTTTGCATATCTATTTACTTCTCTTTTTATACTTTTAACAACCATGTTGCATTATAAATTTACTTTACTGTAACCTACTATTATGAGCACATAAATTTTTCTGAGAATGACATTTTCTTGACCTTTTATATGCTGTCTAGTACTTCTGTATTTGAAAAGACCGTTATTAGATAGCCAATCTTAGCATCCTAATCTTTCTGATATAGATGAGAATGAGGGAGAAGCCCGAAACTGTTCACTGACTTTCTGTAGCAGTTTATTCTTAACCTACTCTGGTCTCCTCTAGGTGGCAGACAGGATGTAAAGATATCAATTGTCTTCCAGGCAGGTAGTGAGTAAACGATTAGATGGCTCTTTAATATCTTTGTCATCTTTGTGGTTTTTATAAAAGAGCATATTTATGTCTTTTTAAAGACCAAGCCAATCAATTAGTTGTCACATTTCTTTTTTCTAGTTATAATTCTACATACTGGTCTTTGAGCATTTGCAAAATATAAGTGTGATACTTGCTGTATGTGTGCCAGACTGCGTTCTAGGCATTTGAGATACAAAAGTGATTTTTGTCCTTTTTGTCAAAAAGAGAAGACTGATCATAAGCCAGGAAACAAATGAATAAACAGGAAGTTTAACTGTTTACTATTTTTAAATTTTATTCCAGTAGTTTTTTCCACGTGCATTAGCAAATACAGATGGAATCAGGATCATAATGTGTTTTCTGGCTTTTCTTTTTTGTACGCTACATAATGCCAGAGAAATACAGAGGACAATGGGAATACAGTGGCTGAAAGAAATATGAGGCAAAGGAAGGTGAGCAAGTTGGGCTCTAATTTTAAGTGTGTTCAGGATAAGATATCAGGAAAGACAAGCCATACACTGCTGCGACGGAGTGTGCAGTTTCGAACCAGGCCACGAGGTGGCACTGGCTTCTTTTCTTGAGGTTGAAGTTTCATAGCCCTTTGAGTGGATCAGTGTGTATGTACAGTGGCTTAGAACAGCATCCTATAAAAGAAGGTTAAAATACACGAAGAAAATTAAGCTTTACTAATATTAAACATATGATATTGTTAGTAATTTATGTACATAATATATAAATAAATATATATTCAAATGTGGCTAAATCCTCCAATGAGTACGAAATAAAGGAGGTAAGGAGACCACTGGTACAAATGAAAAAGTGCCCATCCATCCCACAACGTAACCTGTGGGTTATGAAAGAGAGTCCAGCCAGCAGAATACCTCTGTGTTTCACACAGTCTCAAATTATGAGCTTTGTATTTTTAAAAGCTAGCGGTAGCTTGAGAGTTCAAAACTTGGCTCTGCACCTAGCTTGTTGTGAGAACCTGGACAAATTAATATCTGAGGGCTTCATTTTTCTCATCTGTAACACAAAATGAGCCTGATTTTATTATTTTCTTGCTATTATCATATAAAGAACTAACTTACATTCATCTAAGGGAATGTTAACTATAGCCGTCATTATAAATGTTGAGTACAGAGCAACCCAGGCGTGTCATATGAAGAAGCCCTGTGGTTACTCCAGCTCTTAACACCTGAATCTC
>PVKZ01000700.1:6919-94929 GCA_004027375.1 Macroglossus sobrinus
TCTCTCTCTCTCTCTCTCTCATCTATCTCGATCTCTCAATGTAGAGAGATTTATTTTAAGGACCTGGCTCAGGTGATGGTGGGACTGGTAAGTCTGAAATCTACTGGGCAAGGCTATCAGCTGGAGACCCAGAGAAAAGGTGTCCTACCTGCTCATGTCTAGCAGAATTCCTTCTCTCTTGGGGGACTTCGGTGTCTTCTTTTAAGGCCTCTAACTAATTATGGAGGGTAATCCACTTTACTCAAAGTTTACTGATTTAAATGTTAATCAATCTAAAAAATAGCTTCATATAATATAGTTCAGCAATTCTACTTCTGAGTATATACTCAAAATAATTAAAAGCAGGATCTCAAAGAGATATTTGTATAGCCATGTTAAAGCACCATTATTCACAGTAGCCAAAGGTGGAAGCAACTGGTGTTCATTTGCAGATGAGTGCAGAAATAGTAAATGTGGGGTGTAAATATGGTGGCGTGCTATTCAGCTTCCAAAAGGAAACTCTGACATGTGCTACATCATGGATGGACCTTGGTATATTCTGTTAAGTGAAATAAACCAGTCAGAAAAAGACATACTATATGATTCCACTTCTATGGAGTACCTAGAGTAGTCAGATTCATAGAGACAGAAAACAGAAGTGTGGTTACCAGGAGCTAGGGGAGGGTGAGATGGAGAGTTATGGCTTAATGGGGATAGAGCTTCAGTTTTTTAAAATAAAAGGAGTTCTGGAGATTGCTTGCACAACAATGTGAATATACTTAACACTACTAAACTGTACATTTAAAAGTGGTTAATATGGTAAATTTTATGCTCTGTGTATTTTATCACTATTAAAAAAAATACCTTCACAGCAACATCTAGACTAGTACTTGGTCAAAAACTGGGTATCATGGCCCAGTCAAGCTGACACATAAAATTAATTATCACATTATAGTTTTCCCTTTTCTTGGATATTAGATAAATGGAATTATGTAGTATTTAGCCTTCTGTGGTTTGCTTCTTTCACTTAGCATAATGCTTTTGAGATTTATCCATGTTGTTGAATGTATCAGAATTTTTTTTTAATTACTAAGTAATATTGCATTATGTGGATATACTATAATTTCCTTATCCATATGTCAGTTGATGGACATTGGGTTGTTTCCAGGTTTTAGCTATTATTAAGGCTGCTACAAACATTCACATACAGATCTTTGTTTCTATTTTATTTTGAGCAAACATTTAAAACATTGTATCATACAGAATACTTGTGGCTGCAAGTAACAGAAAGCAGCTGCCTCAGATCAACTTTAAATATAGAGGTTTATCTCATTAACAAATGTCAAAAAAAGAATGGTTCATAGGGTGGTTTATTTAGCTGACAAACAATATCATCAAAAACCTAGGTTCTTCCTTTCTTTCCAGGCTTCCATCTTTTTGTTTGTTATTTCTGTCCTTAAGCTAATCTTACTCCTGGTCACAAGATAGGTGCAACAGCATCAAACATTATACCCAGATAGAATAATATCCAGAGATGGAACTGTCTTAACCTCATGTTTTTTCTGAAGGTCAAGAAATCCTTCTCTGAAATTCCTCAATAGACTATGCCTCACTTCATTGGTTCAAATTGCATTAAGTGCCAAGAATTGCATCAAATGACTAAAGCAACAGATGGCAAGGGCACTGGGACCCCTTTAGTTAAGTAAGAGCATTCAGAACTCCCTTGGGATGAGGCTTGTGTAATTTCCTTTAAAGCATAGGACTGGGCAGGAGAGAGGACACTTGAACAAAGTGAGGGTTTGCCAGGAAAGAGAGTAAATAAAACGTTGGGTAGACAGGGTCTATTGTAGTATTGTCTATCTCATGCTATTTTCACACAGGTTCTACTGTTCCTAATTCATGACACATTTTCTGAAATACTTTTACATCCATTATTCTGTTTTTACTAAAAGGTAAACCACAAGAAAAAGAAGCTCCAATCTCATTCTTTACAATGGATAACTGAACATTGTAATTGTTTCATCTTCAAGGCTAAATTATTTCAGTTATTTATTCAGCTATAATCTGCTGAACCCCTTTTCTGTTGAAGTCTGTGCAGGGCAAATAAAAAAGGACAAAAGTAATATTTCTGTTCTTATCACTTTACAATGTAGTTTAGAAGACAAATTAAAAATGATAAGTTAAATAACCACAGATATGTAAACAGTGATTCTACATAGCCATGTAGAGCTGGCACAGGTATGACAATAATTAATAGTTAAATAACAGCAAGGACTGTGGCTGTTCAGAAGAGGACAAGATACTTGCGGGCTGGAAGAGGCTGAGAAAGCTTTCCAGAAGAGGAGGAGTTGTAGGTGGGCCCTGACAGATAGGATTTGCAGAGGCAAAGGAGAACGAGGGAGGGTCCCAGCTACAACATCAGGAACTATTTGAATGAAATGATGGAACAGTGTAATATTTGCTTGTGTGTAGGATGTGGAGCATACCGTTCAAATATATATGTTTACTCATCCATTAGATAGATATTTTATCTTCTTATTTTGTTTCAGGCCTTGTTATCAGCAGAGAGGATAATGCAGAAAACCAAGCAGACAAACATTCCTGTCCTCATAGAGGCTGTGTTCTTGTAGAGGAAGGTGGATAATCACATAATAAAAATATATGTTATGTTAAATATTACAGAGAAAAATTAGGAAAGGAAAGAGGAAGTTTGATCAGAGAGCATGTTATGATTCTGGGGGTGAGTCTAGACCTGGAGGTCCGAATCTATTTTTCTGAGCTATGTGTACAGATACAGGGCAAGGTGAGACTAGCTTCAAAGATTTCAAGGCAGATGGTTGTGGGAGGCTGTGAGTGGTGGGAGAGAAGAGAGTGGAGGTCTTGACAGGAATATTCAGGGATTGAGGCCCCCTTCTTATTCCTGCCGATAGTAAAGGGGATTTGGGATGGGCTCAGATTTACCCAGAGATCATGGAACTCTTGGCCTCTTCTTTACTTCTGCTTTTGGAGAGGAGAAGTTGAGAGGAATAGCCTTATTCTTTATCAATAGTAGGTAGGAGTTAAGGTTGAAAATAGGTAGGAGCCAGGTTGTGGAGGGCCTTAAAAATCATGGCAAGAAGATGAGATGTGTTCTTGCTGAGCTAGGAGATGAATGAATTCTTGTTTGCTTGGATGTCTGTTAACACAATAAAAGCAATGTATAAAATGGGCCCTATCAAGTACTCCTTAAGTCAAGTATCTCTTAAAGTTTTTGAAGCTCCGAATGTGTTACAAAACAGAAGAAAGTCTAGGTTAGCAAAAATTGTGGTCTATTTATATAGAATCAATTAAATTTAATAAATTAATATTTCATCAGACAATAACACAATACGATTGTGCATGTGATACTTCTCATAAGATATTACAAGATTTATGAAAAAATAGTTCAAAGTACACTAGTAGGTTTGGTCATGGGACTATTATTTAAAGTTATATAACAAGTACTTTCTCTTAATCTTGTCAGTTTATCTCTGCATATGTGTGTGTAACCTCATTTGGGCATAATCACTACACTTTGGACTAAGCTTCCACTTTTTCTGATTTCTCATTTGCTCATTGTTGCCTTTTATCAGTCTCTGGCTTCTGCTGTCAGTGTCCTTTTGACTTTAATTTGTGTAATGACTTTTGACCCACCCTGTTACTATTATGACCCTCATGTTTTGTCTGGATCCTGGTTTCCTGGTTTTGGCTCCATGCCTGGATCCCTTGACCTGCTGCCATTCACAGCCTGGCATGACAGATGGCCATAGGCTCATGGCAAGGGCACTCCATCAGAGCCTTGGCACTGCAGTCATTTAAGATGCATGACAGGCAGCAGAAAGGAAAACATGAATAGGTAGCATGATGCTTTTGATGGCTCCTGTACAGGCCAATTCTTGGCTGGACTACTTGTAGCTTACCTTAATGAATCACTGTAAATGAGACCTTAGGTAAACAAATTTTCCTTTTATGTCATATCGCACATTGTTTTAATTCAGCAAATGCTTGTTACAGGGCAGTCCTGCATAAAGCTATGTTGGTACTGACACTATACTGTTATTACTCACAAGGAGGTTATGGTCTAAGGAGGGAGATAAACTGCAAATTATTATATAAATTAAAATGGGAAAGTCCTATGGCAGAGATCCAAACCACACTGCAGGGAGCACAGACAAAGCTATGAACTTGATCAGGCGAAGGATTTGCAGATGGACCTACGTTGTATTTCTAGTTGTGATATGTGTGTTTCTGGGTCTTTAAAACCATACGCACAACAATCAGTCTCTACTAATTGTTTTGAATAATTTATTAGACTTATGATTTCAAGAGAGAAAGGAGTGTTTAAATATAATTGCCATAATAAAGAATTTATTCCATACGTAAGATTCAAAAGTGGGTCATATTTATAGTAGAGGAGGTGAAAATGAAAAAAGAGCAAAGAAGAAATGGCTCATTATGGTAAAACCATGCCATATATTAATTAATAAATTTTAATGTTCAAGGGCAAACAGTATGTCGAATATTTTGATTATTCCATTATCATAGACTATCAACTTTAATAGTTATTTAACATTTTCAGATGCAACTTTTTCACCTGAAAACAAACATGTCTGTCCTCTACTTGTAACATATGATCAAGAATGATTAGAAAACACTCTAAAAATGCTTTGAAGTTATAGAAAAAAAATTTTCTCCTTGGAAAAAATACTCCATATTAATTACATTAAATATCACAACTTATATCCCTAACATTTATTTAAAAATAACTGTATTATATAAAATGAGCCACTTTACTTTTTTGATAAAAATAAACAAAGGTAATGACATCTTTAATTCCACAGAAAAATGTACAAGAATTTGTATCTTTTTTTTGTAAAATATAGATTTTAAATACCAGCTGGTTTTCCTATTTTCTACCAATATTTGGTTAGAGAAATGTATATATATATATATATATATATATATATATATATATATATAAATTTATGTAGATAGGCATACACATCTACATTAAAAAAACCCTATATTATCCTGCTTTATATTACGAGCCTCGGTATGCACATAAATCAAGGTGTACAGGACATATAATTTTTTTTTCTAAAACTGTAATTTCTATTTCAACCTTCTATCTTCCTGGGATAGTGACAATTTAATCTTATCAATCTGGGAGTTCTTCCCATATTCCCCAGGGTAACAACTAAGATCTGGGTTGTCTCTACTCTGTGAAGATATTGGAAGGTAGCTTGTACTCAACGCTATTTGCCTGTCCATGGAGATATTAGAAAAGATGTCCCTTATTCCTGTCCTTAATTATTCTAAGAAGAAAAGCAATTTGTGTCTTAAATTATTTCTATGCAGTAAATTATTCATTATTTTGCTGCAGTTCATTCTTTTATGTCTCTCATTAAGTGTTCATCCAAATGGTCTGTACATATGTCATATCTCCATGATGCAAAATAAAACTGCGGTAAATACAATCTAAGTTTCAATTTATTTTAAGGTATACCTGATGGAGACATTTTCAATCCTTTTTTGGAAGTAGGTATGGATATAAATAAATAAAAATAGCCATATGACTGATGAATATATAAATTTAATTATTTATAATCTTATTTTCTCCAGAAAAGATTTCAGGAAGCTAACAGAAATGAATGTAATAATATATTATGATAAAATAAATAGATAAAAATAAATCATAAAATAAGTTTATGGAAAATTGCTAGACCTAGATTGCAAATTTAATTTAGAGTTTTTAAAGTTAATTTTTAGTGGCTGGAGCAAAGGGAAGAGTACATGCAGTTTACTGAAGGATTCCTGTGTCATCACAACACTGGTTAGAGGTGGCATAGCTTTTCCAACATGGAGGCCTTAGCATTGGAACTCCCGTAAATCTTCATACCTGGGGCCTTACAATGTTGTGGGCAATGTCTTCAATGCCATTCCTAAAACCAGTCTAATGTTATTACATGCTGTTCATGAAAGGTGCTTTCATAAGGCACCAAAACAATGTTGCTCAAGGACTGATTTCTCTGATGGTGTGGTTTCAATCAGGAACAGTATTCGAGACACCCAGAAGAATGGAAGTAAAGTTGGTATTTAGTTCAACTGAACATTTTCATCTGTTGAATGAAGGTTAGGATATACATCCAACAAAAGCACACCCAAGCATAATTTTGATGTTTAGGTGTACCTCTCCTTCATTAATTGGAACCCAGTTGTTGATACACTTAGTTTGGGGAGAAAAACATTCACTACATGACCTTATAGTTCAGAGCAGAGCAATTTTGGAGCCCAAAACAAGCAAATCTGTCACCTGTGTGATTTGTGATGTGGCTTTCAGACAATGCTATCGCTATTATCAGCCATCTGGTGCCTATTTTTACTAGTTATTTTTGATGCTAGGTGCTAAGCTCATTTGTTTCTGAGTTACTGGAAGGGGATGTATATTGTAAATATGTAAATGTTGCATATGTTAAAAAGCATAAATTTTAAAATATTTATTATTATTATTATTATTATTATTTTTTATTTCCTTTTTATAAATTTTGGTAGCCCAAGACAAAGACCCTGGTATTCTAGAACACTATAGTCACATCCCAAAGTAAGCTCATTAGGTCTGAGAATACCTTCCATTTCAGATCCTATCTTTTGTATCCCAGATATACTGGTACCACAGAGACACAAGAAACAAAGTCTTTGCTGTCATAATGGTCCAGATAAATTGCAAGCATTTATTTACTTGTCTGACTCTGCATTATTTTGCAACCTCCTTAAGAGCAGGAAGTATTTGTTTGACTTAGATATATTTATTTTTTTAACTTTAAAATATTTTAGAAGTTTTTTTGTAAATACAAGAAAATGCAGAGAACTTTTTTTTTTTTTTTTTGCCACATACACACCAGTCAGCATTAATAAAGGGTGATATACTGTTGTATTTTCTTACAGTCTTTTTGTTGGCATGGCAGTGTTGAAGTAATACAGTAAGATACATAGATCTTTAGTGTGCATTGTGAGATTTTGACAATTAGATATACCTATTTAATAACCCACTCCAAATAAGATATACAGCAGTCCTGTGAGTCCAAAATTTCTCTCAAGCCATTTTCCCATCCATCCACCTCAACTCAAGGGGCAACCTTTCTAATGTTCTTTCTGATTTTCTATCACCACAGATTAGCTTTGTCTGTTTTTGGATTTCATAGAAATTAAGTAACATGGTATCCATTTTTTTGTGTCTGGCTTCTTTTGCTCAACACGTTTTCTAAAGTTATTCAATTTATTTTTTATCATTGATGAATAGTATTTCTTTGCATTTGTTCATTCTTCCTGTTGAAGTATGACATTTGAGTTGTTTCTAGTTAAGGCTAGCGTGAAAATTTTTGTACAAATTTTCTTATAGAATATCTTTTCATCTTTTTTTTTTGGAGGGGGCAATTATTTATGAGTGGGATTGCTGAGTCAGAGGGTAGGTGTATATGAGAATGCCAAATTACTTTCCAAAGTGACTGTAGCATTTTACACTCCCACCAGCAATGTGCAGGAGTTCTAGTTGATTCATATCCTCCTTGATATTAAGTATCATCAACCTTTTCAATTTTAGTCATTCTATGGGTTTTATTTTGCATTTTCCTCATGACTAAAGATGTTGAATACTTTTTCATGTGCTTATTGGGCACAGGGCTATCTTCTCTTTTGAAGGGGCTGTTCAAGTCCTTTGTTCCTTTTTTGATATTTTTCTTCTGCTTGTTTGTTTGTTGGGTTATCTTTTTATTCCTGAGCTGTAGGAGTTCTTTATATTCTGGATACAAACCTCTTGTCAGTTATGCATTACAAATATTTTTTCCTAGTCTGTGACTTCCTTTTTCATTTTTTGTCTGTCCTAATTTGTAAAGATACTTTTTAATGTTTTCTTCTAGACAATTTAAAATTTTAGTTTTTATTTTAGGCTTATTATTTATCGTAATTTCCTTTTTATGCGTAGTTTCAGAGAAGAGGTGAAGCTTTTTTTGTTTTCCCTCTCCCATGGATATCTAATTACTATAGAACCATTCATTGAGAAGATTTTCTTCTCACATTAAAATTACCTTGGTGTCTTTTTGGAAAATCAATCAAGTGTTTTAAGTGTGGTCTCTTTCTGAATTCTCTATTCTGTTACATTGATCTACTTGTCTTTCCTTATGCCAATACCACTCTGTCTTGATTATTGCAGCTTTTGATTCAGTTTTGATGTTACCTCATTTAAGTCTTGCAGCTTTGTTTTTGTTTTTCAAGATTATTTTGGCTATTGAAGAACATTGTATTTCCAGGTAAATTTTAGTATTGGCTTGTAAGATTCTACATGAGTCTGCTGAGATTATGATTAGGATTGCATTCAGTCTATAAATTACTTTAGGGAGAGTTGACACCTTAATCAAATTGATTTTTCCAATCTAATACCATGGTATATCTCTTTATTTATTTATATCTTTAATACTTTTTAATAACAATTTTTGTTGACAGTGTAGAAGTCATTTCTGATACTATTATAAATGGAATTATTTTTTTAAATTTTACTATCCAAATATATAAATATATACATATATAACTGATTTTTTCATATTGACCTTGTACAAAGTTGCTTTATATGTTTCTTAGAATTTTCTACAAGGCAATAATTTCTTCTGAAAATGACAGTTTTACAAAACACATTTCAATCTTTATGACTTTTGTTTCTTTTATTTGCTTTATTGCACGAAAAATAATATTTTGTTATATTTTCTTCAGGTTTTTTTTCTTTTTTATTTACTTAACTCCTTTTTTCACCTTCCTTATTCCCATTTTCATGTTACCTTATCTATGTTCTTGTTCTAGTTTTAAAATTCTCTTCATATTTGTTATCCACATTCTCATTTCTTCTAGGTTAGTCATATTCTCATTTACAATCAATTAGTATTTTCAGGTGTTCAGTGTTGACAAAGCTCAATGAGGCCTTTCATCTATGACTAATAGGAGAAAATTAAAGTACCTATTTTTTGGAAGAGCTATGTCTCATAGCCAGGAAATAACAAAATTCTAATTGGGTAGTGCATTCTAAAACAGGGAATTTAATTGAAAATTATCCGAGTAAGTGAATTGCAAGTAAATTCCAATGTGACTTTTTATTACTCAGAAGTGTTAGGCTATTTCTAAGGGCACATTGACATTGCCTAATTGTAGAGATTTTCAAATCCTATAAATTGCAATTCATTGAGATAATGATTTTATTTAGTTCATTTAAAACATTAAATCAATAAAAAAAATTTTGTTCATTGCATCAGATGCTTCCTTTTATCACAACAATTGTGGAATACCTCTACATTTTCACTAAAAAAATCTTTTCATCCAACTTGTAATCATAATTTTATATTAAAATTCACAATTGATTTAATTAATCAATTCATGTTTAAGGTGATATTTTCTCTAAATTAATTTAGATTTAATATAGAAACAAGGTAATCAAATGATAAACTGAAATTGTTTTACCAATGTTTAGTTCATGAAACAAATCTCTGATGAGAAGGAAATACAGATAAAATGTTGAAATCTAGTTAATTTTTTGAATCTGTATGTCTATTCACTTATCTATTACAATTCATATTTAAAATAAAATTAATACTAGTGTAAATATACAAAGACTCAATAGGTGACAATGAAAATTTGTGACAAGGCAAAAATTCATTCTACATCTTAATATCTAGTATTAATGTTCAGTTTTCAATATATATTGATGACCCTAATTGTGTAAGGTTCTCATAGCACCTGCATATAAAACATAACTTCTAAGACAAAGGTTTTTATTATTGATGTCACATTAGAATCACCTGTGATACTTCTAAATATCGTGATGTCCTACCTTGTGAGACTCATACCACTTGCTCATATTAACCTCTCCTCATCCTTGTTATTGTCACCTACCATATTAGTGTGCTACTGCTGCATAACAGATTACTACCAAATGAGTGCTTAAAATAACACTTATTTATTAACATTCAATTCTGTAGATCAAAATATAAGTAAACTTGATTGGATTTTCTGGTCAGTGCCTCACAAGGCCAGAATCAGTATTGGTTGGGCTGGGCTCTTTTCCAGAGGCTCAGGGGAAAAGATATGCTTCCAGATTCATTCTTATTGTTAACAACTTTTAGTTCTTTGTGGTTGTAGGACTGAAGCCCTATTCCTTTGCTGGCTATTGGAAAGGGGTTGATGTCACATCATGTGGCTCCCTCCTTCTTCAAGGTAGAAACAGAGAACTTCTCATGTACCAAGTCTCCCTCATGCTCTACTCTCTGACTTACTCTTCTGCAACTGGCTGGGGAAAACTCTGGTTTTAAAAGGCTTATCTGAAAAATGTCCCTATTTTAAGATCAATTGATTAATATACTTAGATATATCTGCAAATCCTTTGTGCTACGTAACACAACCACAGGACACCAAGGAGTGGAGATCATGTGGCCATCTTAGGATTCTACCTATGCCACCCACCAACTTCCAGGCCATATCTCTCCACCCACTGACCACTTGAGCATCAGACTCATTATTTTCCTCTCTGTCGCACCCCTGATGTCACATGGGGCTCAGCATCTGTGCAGAGACCCTTGTTACACGGTTACCTTCAAGTTCTCTGACTTTATGCAAAAGATATTCAGCTTCAGACCTTATTATCATTATCAGAAATATTGTATATCTAAAATCTGAAACCTGGTTTTCACTATTAGACAATGTTCTCCTCATGTTTTTTTTATAAAACATGTTGACTTTACCAGGAGTCATAGAGTAAGGAAAAGAGAGGAAGCTAGCAATGGGCAGAACCAGGAATGTGAAGACTGACTTTGTAGGAGGGTTGAAAGATTTAGACTAGCACAAAAGTATTAGGTCAGTCATTCACAGTGTTCAAGGAGGCAAGACCTAGTGTTGATACTTAAGAGTTCTGACTTCACAGTTGGGTTTGGAGTTTTAGGTTTCCATGATACTGAAATCAGTGAGGTAGCCATGTTTTGGCACCAAAGATCAGTCTGGATTGAGGCTGGATCTATAGCTAGCAGGTGGCAGCCACTAGATTTCATGTTGGGTAACAGGGCTGTCAGGGATTAGATATGCTGCTAGCACTATAGGCAGTCATTCGGCATTAAGGCCGAGCTCTAATCCCAGTTGAATACCTCCTAAGAAGCAGAAATTGGGTCATAAAACTGGGCAGCTGTGGGAAGACTGTAGCCAAGGTGACTATGGAGGCTGGGCTGTAGGTAACAATATTATTTTAGATCTCATGTGTTGGAGAGATGATACTTCTAATAATCTTCTGGGCTTATAGACTGGACCCAGAGACTGTATCAGGCTGGGTGTAGAATAGTTTATTTTTAATTCCTTCAGCTAGATGGGCCTGGGAAATGCAAGACCAACATCTTCTGGCTTCTCAGGCTCACTGAACTTCTCACTCTACAATCTCTTGCCCAGTATTTTCCCCACAGAGTAACTGGCAGAAGAGTCTTGTCTTCTAGTTGGTCCCACAGGGACTCAGTGCGTTGTGAGATCCTGGGTGCCTCTATCCCATGGTTTCACAAGTTTGAAGGCCAGTTAGAAGGTGAAAGTCAGGTCCTGGATGCACAGTGCTGAAGTCAAAACACAGAAAGTGAGTCCAAACCTAGTGCCTATTGAGAGGGGGCAACAGTACCAGGGGAACAGGGTGAAAGCAGGGGTTTCCAGAACCAGGAAAGTAGGGCAGACAGGATGAATACAGACCTGCAGCCCAGTGCCTGCCTTCCTTCCTTCCTTCCTTCCTTCCTTCCTTCCTTCCTTCCTTCCTTCCTTCCTTCCTTCCTTCCTTCATTTTAACATGAGCCAGCCAGTGAGTGGACACAATTTTCCATTTTACTCTAGTCAAATCATTCTAATTTAACTTTTACAACACTATTTTTTAGAGTTAGAAAAGATTTTTTTGGGTACTTAAAGCTAATGTTAATTTAAATTAAAACAAAACGTAATAAAATGGGGGACGGTGGAGAGATCTTGTAATGGCTAGGGAAGAAACTTCAATAGCTTTGTATGGCTGGGATTTTACAAATGTTTTATAGAAAAATGATTGACAGCTAAACAGTAGGCCCAAAGTGCAATTTCTGCAAGTGTTGTATTTTGCTTTGTGAAGTTAGAGTTGAGTTAACCATTGTAAAAGAGTATGGTTCATTTCATAGGAAGGGTTAATAATATTGTTACCTACAGCCCATCCTATTCTTGTTCTTAGAGAGTTTCAAAGTAAATGCTCCTCACTTACTACTGTTACAGAGATGTGTTTGAACAGCATGTGCCCAATTGATTGTTTCAGTGGCTCTGCTGATGTCCAGATCGGAATACCCCCTTCCTTTAGGGATGAGACTCTGGAGGTGCCCATGAAGGGTCACAAGAGTGCTGTATGCCCTTCAGAACAAAACAAACAAAGCACAGTTATATCATGGTGATGTCCCATCGTGCCACATTTCATGGAACACACAGTGTTCCAGTAAGGGTAATAGAGGTTTGCAGAGCTGGTCAATAAGTGTTTACCGATGGCTTTACTGTTTTCTCTTGAGCAATAATATGGGAAAACACAAAGACTCACATGTGGCCTAAGGCCTACAGCATAGTGCCCTGCTCTGGCTGGATGTTTGCTTCAACTATCGCTTCATCTCTCTCACTTGGCTTGAGCAGGTGGGCTGGTACCAGAGCGCAGGTCTCATTCCTGCCTGGTACTCAGCAGTGCTGTCAGAAACATTTGTGTATCATCAATTCGCTAATCATTCCTGAGAGGCTGATGCATTTCCGTAAAAGCCAGATTTACATGGTGTGACTACAAATTAAAAAGATAGATTTTGTGCTGGCTTTGTTGAAATCATTCTTTAGAGACAGTGTTTGAAACAAGATTTATCAAATGGTCTGTGATCTACTCCCAGATATTAATAGTCTGAGAGGCTCTTTCCTTCATGAAAAAATTCCATTCTTGTGAATTTAGTTTATTTATGTGGAGTCAACCTTATAGGACTATTATTGCCTTCTCTTTTTTTGAAGGAATAGAAGAAAAAAAGAAAAGGCATTGGCAACTGATCATGTGGTCAAGTTCATAGAAAGAAAGACAAATAATCTTTTCTTATTCCTTAAAAACATACAAAGCTCTACTAAAATAGGATTTCATAATACAGGTTGCAGTTATTAACTTAGGGGGTAATGGGGTTTCTACTTTCTCATGATAAAAGCTTCCCATGTTAACACCACCTACTGTATAATGTCTTGGCACAATATGTAGAATTTTCTTTGTTAGTTAGTGAATGGCAACTTTTCCCTCAGGCATTCCAATTTTTAGGCAAAAATAGCTCCATGACTTCTAAGAATTCGAGCTTGTATTCTTCTTATTATTATATGCCACATGTATATTATTCAGAAAACTTTTCTAAAACAGGAATATAAATAAATGTTATAATTCTTTACCTCCAACCTTAATATTTCTGAAAAAATTTGTAAAAAATAGAAGGGATTTGGCAGAAAGCTCATTCACTTTTCTTCTCAGACTTCTTGTCTCCTCACTTAACTTTTATGACTCTATTAACATTATCTAAACCCTGTCCTCTGTTGAATCTGATACTTACTTTATGGAAGAAATGGATATGACTGAGAAGTCTCATACCTTCAGAGATTCCAAAAGCTTCCTATACTGGGGGAGAGAAGAGAGTGCTGAGAGACAGTTGTGAGAGACACAATTCCTATGAGTCTCTAACACAGGAATTAATTTGAATTATGGACGTGGGACTAAGGAACTGTCAAATCCTTTCCCCAGACAATCTCAGTTCCTCTGGAGAATGGGATCTCCAACTACCTTTGATGCAGATTTTTCCCATCTTCTCTGGAATTGTGGTCTTTCCACATTACTACTCAGGGAATGTTTATTGACCCATGGGGCTGAGGAATAGTGGCAAATTACTTCCAACCAAAGTGCTCCAGGTCCCCACTTTGATTTATGATTAGAGGAAAAATTGAGGGGCTGTTAGATTTCTATAACGATTGGAATATTTCAAGTAGTGAAAGTGTTTTTTAGTTTTTAAAATGTTTAGATTTACATTGCAAACTAAGGTAGACTTCAGGAAATATTAGTGTGCTAACTCAAAAAAGTATAAAATATAGTTCTGAATGCCTTTTGTGTAGAACATCAGAATTGTAGAATAATAAGCTTTTATTTTCACTTTTAAAATAAGAGAGGCGTATTTCACTCCACTTGTTACAGAGTAAATGGAAGGATAAAACATTGAGAATATTATAAAGACTTGTGTTTCTAACATAAGCCACTGTTTAGAATGCTGATTGTCATTCACATTTTATGTATAGGAAACAATATGAGTTTTATAAAATTACCAAATTTATGAGAGGATTAAGCAGGTTTTGCTTTTATAGTCATAACATGTTCAAAAGCATTTGCATCAAATGGGAGATATAATTTCTCTTTGTAATTGAAATTTAAATCCCAGCATAAACATGGCGCTTAGAAAACTATTTTATGAGCCTTTCTTTTATAAAGAAGCTGCATGGAAAGAAGGTTACACAGCTGGAGATTGTTTAGAGACAATTAAGACTTATTGGCTTTTCAGCTGGGATACAAGCAGAGCTCTGAGACTCTTGCCATCTTGGAATTGTTAGCTAGGTGAAGTCCCTTTACAACTCTAAGCTTTTTAGTATTCTTAAAAAATTATTTAACATCAGAGACTTAAGAGGATGATCTATCGGAGTTTAAGTCCATGATAAATGCACAGTATACATTTGTCTTTAACGTGATTTACAAAGGGTGAAACTGAGACCATCTTTTCAAGACTATTACTTCTTTAGGAAAATATTGAAGAATGGTTTTAGTTTTTAGCACTCTCTGCCTCCTATTTCTATCCCTTCAAAAACGGTATCCTACTACTTTAGATTTTAACATCTACCTCCTTTCCTTCTCTACTCCAGAGTAGAAAAGAGGCTGCCTGGTACAACCCCCCTGATAAATAAGTGTGTTAGTTTCATACCCAAAATATTGCTGATAGGGGCAAAGATTTAAAGGATGACTTTTACCAATGAGGACATTTCAGAATTCATCAATAAAATATTTTTAACTGAAGGAATCTTTCCTGTGACTCATAGATCAGATCACACAGGAGATACTTACTTTATGAATAAATTTGTATACTTTATGAATAAATTTGTATATGTTTTCACAATACCCCAGAGGATATAATCTTTTATAATAAACACTTTCAGTAGACAATTGGCTTGATCACATTTTAGCCAAAGTAACCATAAAACTTAGGTGTAAGTAGATAATCTGAAGCGATCAATATTTTGAATTCCTTCATTAATGAACTAGTAGGAAATCTGACTTGAATTATTTTTATTAGTATGTGGATATTGTACAGGTAAGGATGAATCTATGTTACAGAAGTTTGAATTCTAACCTGAGATTTTTACCCTGATTTGACTGAAATCTCTCAACATTTTAATGTGACAAAATTTATTTCTTGATACACAGTTAAAGTCAGGCTGAATATTAAATTAATTTAATTTGTCTTATTACATTAGTACTTTCTGTCTATTAACTTTGGGGGGAACATATTGAACTTGTCTTTGATTTTTCTGTTTCACGCAGGGATGAGAAATGGTGTCATAAATGCTTCCATCTTTGTACTTTGCTTCTGCTTGACATGGTTTTGTTCTCTTTGACAGACATTCAGTGGTAAAAAGTAGTGTAATTATTAATTTCCTACTTGACATTGTGAACATTTCAATGCTAAGTTAGCAGGTAAAAATGTCACAATCCATTTCTATTATACCTACTCACAGAACTTCAAAGGGATCCTAGCAATTGGTTCTTGAGTAGGAAAGAAGACTGTGACATGCAGATACCAAGTGAAATTAACTTTGTTAACACTACTTGACCTTTCTGTCAAATACTTGATTTTGTCAGATACTTTCCTTCATAATGATAGTTTGATAAAAAGTTAACATTCATCGTCTTCTATTTCTTATGTTAACTGGAAAGAAATTATTTTAGCAACAGACCTGCATTAGTCTCTCACACATTGATCATATGCTACTCCTTGGGGCTATAATAACCACTAAGCTCTAGTGGATACTGAAAAATACCAACCTGCTTTACTGAAGTTGTATATGATAAGAGGCAATTGCTTCTTATAAATGCACTGCTGACTAACTGGTCTCAGAAAGTTATGAATCCGTCACATTGAGTGTTACTGCAGTGATGAAGACCAATGGGCACAACGGCATAGGGGAAAGAACATATCTTTTAGATCTTGATGACTCTTCTAGCTTAACCCAATAGAAATACTATGCCTTCTGCATTTAAAAAATTTCTAATGGCCGCATAAAAAAATAGACACAGTGAGATTTAATTTTTATAATATATTTTGTTTATAGCCAAAATATTATCATGCAGCACTAGCCCCATTTCCAGTGCTCAATGTAGCTAGCCTTATGTAGCTAGTGGTTACCATATTGGCCAGTTTAGCTTTAGGGACTCTATCTAAATAGAAATCTATGATGCAAATGGGAAGAAAATGGTTCATCCAAATTAGATTTATGAATAATGGGGATTATTAATGAAGGTCATTTATGAATGATGGGGATTATTAATACTAAACTCACTGAGATTTAATTTCTTTATCCAGAAAATAGAAATAGTAAACTCTTTCTACTATAGAATCATTGGTAAGAAGGCATGTAAAAACATTTAGAAAAAATAACTAGCAAGAGCTAAGTAATAAAAGGTACTTTTTTTTGGGGGGCTAAAATTATTGGAGACATATAGTAATTCTTTGAGGAACCTTGACTGAGGGCTTCATGCTGGGTCCCATACAATTCTTTGGCATGGGGTTACTTATCTCTGGCTCCTGGCTCACGCAATTCTTCCTTTAAACTTCTAGATCAATTCCTATTCCCCATTAGCACACATAGTTTAATTTTTTAAATTTACTGTCTACTTGGCACAGGTGTTGAGCTGTGAGTGCTTTGTATACATCATGTCATTTAATCCTATAGATAGCTCTACAGATTTTGCCTCATTTTCTGAAGGAAGATGATTTACAGAGAGATTAAGTAACTTGTCCATTATTCCACAGAGATTAAATAACTTGCCCATCATTCCATGTAAGTCAGGCCATCTGAACCCAGAGTCCAGTTAGTTGTGTACTAGATGGCACTGCTACCCATCTCAGACACTGATGTTGCATGCTCTTGAATGTATTACATACATATTATATTCTGTATATTATGACTTTTGGACATCTTAAAAAATAACCTCTCTGTCTGGGGAGAGACTGCCTCTTCTTATGCTGACCAATTCTTAGTGGGGATTCAGCAGAAGCATGCCTTTGATATGTAAATTCATCAGTCTAGAGCCTTTGCTCTTCTATCTGGTCCACATACCCCAGGAAGCAATATTCCTCTTCCTTAGTCATCCCAGAGCCAGGTAATAGGCAACTAGAGACCACTTCTGTAGCTTAGAGCTCACTGAAATCATTCAAACCAGCGAGTTCTAAGTTGTTTAACCTGACCTGCCCTGCCTTTCCTAGAGAAAAATCAATAAAGGCATGGTTTAAGCACTTCTCCTTGCCCTAGTTTTGTGTCACCTGACCCAAACATGGTTCGTCCTCTGTGGTTCTGTGTAGTATGCAATGCCCCCGTCTCTAGGACCTGTGAGTGTAATAAATTTTGCTTTCTTGTGCCTCTCTTGTGTCCCCTGTTGTGGTTCTACTTGACTGACTATCACCCCCAAAAATACAGAACAATGACCATAGCAGGCTAGGCATGAGAGTATTAAACTGATGATAAATTTTTGAATTAAAGTTTGTAGTTTTCCAGCTTGTAGGATAATTATAAGGGGGAAAAGATAACCAAATGTAAAAGTGACTAGAGACTTTCACAAGTTTAATGAAGACAATCATAGGGAGAAAGAAATAAAATACTTTGAATGGATGGGGCTTTTCTAGGCTTTCCTTAGGTATTGGTAAAGAAAGTTATAATAGACAAAGATCAGTTTTTAGAGCTGTGATGAAATTAAGTTGGTTCTTAAAATGCCTATGGAAAAAATTTAACTTGGAAAAAAATATGGATGTAAATGATAGTTATGAATTTAACACACAGTAGGGAGAAAAGCACAAAGCTTCTTATTCTAGTTTTATCTAAATAATATCTTAAAATAAGGGAAATTAGTAAACTAATAAGAATTTATTGAGCACATACTCTTTTTAGGGCATTATTGTGTATACAAATATGACAGATATCATAAACACATGCTATCTTATTGGGACATTAAAACATACTGCATGGAAAATCAGGTAATGCAAAGAGGAATAAGAAAGGTAGGATATGATTACTGGCTACATGTGGGGTGGGTATCACCGGGCTAGTAGTGCAAGGATAACACCTCCAGCAAGAGTTGGGCAGATGAGGGCCAGAGAGAAGCTGTAGGATTTGGAGAGTCAACAGGGAAAAGAGAAAGTAGTTCAGATACTTAAGAAAGTATGCAATCAACTTTTATATGTAATAATTGGAGCATGGTAGGGAGATGGGAGGAGAGAACTGATCTGTGTGTTCACGTATACTCTCATAACTTAGATGATTTTCAAATGCCTTCAAAATACAGAAGAGTGAGACCATTGGCCAGCCAATAGAAATCATTGCCATGAAACTTTGATTTATTCTGATTTACTAATTTCTTCATAAAAAGGAATATATCTTAGTTACATTCAAGTGTAACTTAATTATAAGAAAGATAGAGCTGGATGACCAAGAAATTCAAGATATATCAAAATTTTTGAAAACATGTCCTCTGTGGGGTTGTAAAGGAGATGCAGAGGTCTTCTGGGGTTATGCTGAGGTACGAGGAAGCCTTACTGAGCTTTGAGCCTCACTAGGTTTGGCGATTGCACTTACTAAGAGGAGGCCATCTCCATTACTGTCCTAGACAGGCACTCTTCCAATCACTGTTTTCTGGGTTTCTTCCCCATTAATATGTTAGTTTTAGTGCATATACTTGTCACAAATTGAAGGCTCAGTAAAATCCAAGAAATGATTGAGATTGCAGATTGCAGATAGGCAAACTTTATTTCACAAGCCCAAGGGGATAATTTACTTTCCATCTCCTCCCTCTCTCTTTAAAAATAGAGAACCTCCAACAAATGGTATATAAAGGAAAACAGAGCAAACAAAAGAGGGAAACTTTGTAATTTATTAACTCAAGCATGAAAATACAGAAAATAAGCAGGGCTCAACTTACTTGGAAAAATAAGTCTGAACCTATTTCATTAAAACATGGTTTTGCACTAATCTAATGAGTTTTCAGGCAAATGAGGCATGAAACATTGCCAAAATATATAGTCAGTAAAATTTCCAAATTACTCTTTAATGCCCTTTATATGTTTTATCTTATTGGGAGCTGGTAAAGAATAGATTATTTCTAAATCTACATTACTAGGAAAAATAAGTAAAATTATTTTACAAAAAAAAAATTTTTATTTTGATAAGTTAATAATGGTAGATTGAAAGCAACTGAAATCCCAGCAAAAGATGCACATATACCTAATTCATAAGAAAGCGTTAACAAAACAATGTATTTTTACTTTAGTCATTCATTCCTTAGGAATTCAAGAGAAAGCTGAAGGAGATGAAACATGATAGTATATGAGCAATTTTAGGCTAGCATAATTATTTTTTGAAAAAAGAGAACTATTTACCAGATATATTTATAAGATTTATTTAGAAAATAATAAAGATAACATCTAGAGTTATCCTAGAATTATTTCATTTCTTTCTGGATATGGTCGAACACAGCATTTCCTGTATATGAGTAAAGCAGAGTGGGATTAGCAAAAAGCTCTGGGTTATGTTTTTAGTGGTGAAAAACAGAAATGATTTATTCTAGAAATGTTGATTATATTGTAGAGCTGTCAAGTTATTAAAATATTGCCAAATTATGTACAGTTTAGTAAAGGATGGCAGCTCATGAATTTTTAAAATGCTTATTTATATGGTTGTTTGAATCTATTTATGTACCATTTATAATTATTTCTAATGATTAGTACTACTGGCTATTATGTGACAACCCCTTTTTCAGAGGAAAATTAATCTTTCAGCCTTCATGTTATTAAAGCCAACTTGTCATTTTAAAGCATCTCAAGTGCCTTCTAGTTGATTTAATTTTGTATTTATTCTGCCTAGGTGAGGCAGGACTAACTGACAATTTTTCTCTCTACTAGCTATCATCCAGTGTGTATTGACAGTTCATTTAGTTTGAAATGATTTTAAACGATTCTCCACACTTGGGTAGATGTGCTTATCTGTGAATGAGCAGGTTTCTTGTGCACACTTGTTTTGGTCACTTTGTGCTGATTTAAATGCCCTTGGTGCTCTAGAATCATATTATAGTGGGAGGACACAAGAAAAAGAGAAGCTGGCCCAAAAAGAATCAGAGAATGTCTCTTTTCTCTGACTTTTTACTAGAAGTGAATTTCTTATTCTACAGAAATGCTAAGTTGCTTGTTTGCTCTTCATTCTACCACACAGTGGGTGGCCCCATCAGAAACTCTGTGGCCATCCACACTCTCCTCACTGCTTCCTATGGCCAGGGCAGTCAGCACTCACCCGACCTTCCATATTCAAGCCGTTGTCTTCATCTTTACTACTGAATTTGGAACTCTTATCCTCCCTGAGCTGCCTTCTGTGGCTTGCTCTTTGTGAAATAGAGTTAGTTGGCACTTCCCCTTATGAGCTGTACTGTTTCCCACTTATCTTCCAGGAATGAAGCTAACACCACTGCAGTTCATGTATTCCATCTGCCCCCTTGGGCTTTAAGAAATCTAGTGAAAATTGGAGATAAAATTTTGAACTGATCAAATTGCCATTCTATTAGCAGACCAAAAAATGTACTTGAATAGAAAAAGAATTTGCCTGAATCTCTTTAAAACCTGCCTGTGACTTCGTAGTACTGGAACACAATTTAATTTACCATTGAGTCCCCATGATGAAGAAATGGATAAAACTCCCTAAAATCTTCAGCACATGTCTAGTGTGCTTCCCTTATTGGTTCTAGATGAAATGATGTGAAAGGCAAACTGCTTTGGGGTTGTGAGGGAAGAACAAAATAAATCTTCCCTGTGCAAAGAAGTTTGTTTGTTTAATTGTTATACAAATTTAAGCAGATTTATTTACTGATACTATTCTTATGTGTTAATGAGCATTGTGAATCTCTAGGAGGAAGGCTTCATTAGGCAGGGTTTCCTGAGCCAGAGTGAGCGTACATATCTATTCTCATAACACAAGCTGTGAAAGGCTGCTCTAGCACATGGCCTGTGGAGGAGTTCATAATTCTGCCGACTGCATGGTCAAATTTAAGCCCTGCCCTCCTGAAATGTTGAAGAGCCAAATAATAAACCCAAGATCAATAATCCATGAGAGTATAATCAATACCAGATACATCACTCTACTTATCTAAGTTTCTGTGCTATAATTCAGACTTTTCTCTTCTGCTCATATAAAAGCCTCTCCCAAATTAATGATGTCATAAATCATTAGAGAGAAGCACACTCTACCTGGATTGTTATAAAGTGACATATTTTCCCAATCATTTGGGGAGAGGCAGAGACTGGGGGCCTTTATTAGACATTTTATCAGTTATGCCTTGTCTTTGCAAATGTTGTTCCTCAGTCTGTAATGTTATAAATAATGTTTTCACATTGGCAGAGACTCAATGTAAAAAAAACCTGGGGAAAAAAGGAAGGGGAGTTATTGGCTCACATAAATTGAACAAAGCAGAGAAGGGCAGGAATATAGCAGAACCAGGCCCTGGATAGAGCAAGGACTTTCCCCAGCTGCCTCTCATCTCTTTTGTCTGCTTTTGGCTACATTAATTTTTCTGCACTCCATTTTTTCCCACGTGGCATTGAACATGGGCTGCCAACAGCTTATTGGCTGACATTTTCCTTGCATTACCAGCAGAGAGCTATAGACTCTATTCTTTTCTTTCTAATTTAGAAAATTATGGAGGTAGATGATGACTGGCCTATCTTGGATCACTTGCCACCTGGACCAATCATTATAGCCCCAAGAGCAGGGCTACTTAAGAACAGGGCAGTTCTCTGTCAGAACATTCCATGAGAGAGTGGGGGAGGGTACAGTTCTCATCAGAAGGAGGGAAGTGACAAATACCTAGAATAATAAATGTCTCCTTCAAATATCCCCTTTCCTTTATTGTCTAACTTTGTCTCATTCTCCAGATTTCACCTCCGGGGCCCGAGAAGCTCTCTTCATGCTGTCTGCTCCCAAAGCACAAGCATTCTGAGAAAATACCTGGGAAGGATGAGCAGAGCAAACTATGTTTACATCACTCCCATACTTGAGGCCAGTTACGTTTCAGGAGCCTCTTCTATGTGTGCAAAACAGGAGCATCTGCCCTTTGCTGCTTGCAAGGGAGTCCATTTACCAGGGTGGTTTGTATCTGTCTGGAGTGATATCTTAAATCTCTTCCAGTCCAGTGACTCTGATAATTGTCTTTGTTCCTGATGTCCCAGCACTTGTGACATTTAAGCTCATTTCCAAATTAGTTTCTTCTTTCCCTTCTCTTCTGGAAGAATGAAGAGAAGGGGGAGGAGGATGAAACCTCCTTACCTTTTCTTATATTGAACGTTGCCAACTGTGGATCTCTTGTAATTTTATGAAAATTCCAAACATTATGATTCTGCCACCACTAAAACTTTGTTAACCTCACTTGTCTATGAGTGGACAAGACATATATAATTATAAAGATTAACAAATAGAGTTATGAATTCATTTGATAAGGTTTTATTTGATAAAGTAATACACAAACATGACATTTCAAACATTTTATTTTTACTAAAGCCTATAGCATGATGATATTAGTGAATATATATCATAGAATTTTTTAGAGTATTAGAATTATGTGGAAATTTAGAAATCATCAGAATTTCTTAAAGTATTTCTTAAAGATGAAAAAAAAAAATAGATGCCCAGACTGGTGATATATAAGAGTTAGGTGAAGAAGTAGGCATTTTAGCTCTCTACGGGCCAGGGATTTTTCTAGTTTATATTGATGTTTCTTATATCTTAAATCAAGTGGGTAATTAGAAAACTTATATTTCACTAATTTATTTAGCTTAATCAGTGTGGAGAAGCATAGATCAGTGGCTACCAAACTTATGGTAGTAAATGTAGAAATAATGTTAAAAGAAGAGTTAGCCCCAGAGTTTTCTCTCTTGAAATTGCTTGATTACAAAAACAGTTTTAAGTCTTTATTTTCTTCCCAGCCTCACTCTCCTCTTGCTTCCAGTCATCCCTCTCATGTAATGATCATTTTAGGTGGTCAGTGTGCATCTTGGCGTTCGGTTGCCTAAAATTAAACATATTTCCTCAAGAAATTACTTTTGTTTTCAAGAAAAATATTGTTTAAAAAAAAACAAATAAACTCGCATAGCAAGATTTGTCAATAATGGATGAAAATCACAGAAGCTTGGCATGCGAACTTCTCTCATTATTCATTTCAAAGCTGTAATGGATTTTTAGAGGAACAGAGCTTATATTCACCTACTCTTTTTGTAGAAGATTTTATAGATTATTAAGCACTTTCATAATCTTATTTCATTAGGGTTGTCAGATTTTGGAAAAAAATAGAACACACAGCTAAATTTGAATTCTAGATACACAATAGTTTTTTTTTTTTTTTGGTGTAAATATGTTCCAAGGATTCATGAGACATACTTATACTAAAAATTATTTCTTATTTATCTGGAATTTAAATGTAACTAGATGTCCTATATTTTATTTGGCAACTCTATATTTGATTCTCTGATAATTATGTTAATTTGGTAAAACAGTGTCTCTATTATATTAAATCTGAGTAGCCTGCTATGTGTCAGATCCTGAGCTATTCTTGAGCATGACATAATGCGTAAACCATAGATCCCACCTTTAAGAATACTACTGTCAACTCATCAGGAAACAACTCATCACTGTGATGTATGTAAGAAAAGAAGAGGATACTAACTACTATAGAGGGGCACCTAACCCAACCCTGGCAAATTGGAAGGTTTCCGTAGGTGGGAATATCCTTGTTGAATCTTGAATGCGAAGTAAGAATTAGATCCACATGAGATTTAGTAAGGAAGAGATAAAGAGCATCAAAATGATTCTGTTATCACTTAAGGAATTGTACATTGTTTAGTATGACTGGTGAGAAGATATACTTTGAGTTGAGGAGTGGTGACAGGTGAGGATAGAGAGATAAGCAAGAGTCAGCTCATGAACTATTGTGCATAATATACTTTCTCTCTCTTTTTTTTTTTTGGAGCAGTAGTTATCCTTCAAGGTAAAATAAAATGATTCGATTTGAGTTTTAGTATGATCACCATGTTGTAGTTAGCAGAATGGATTAGTGGGGACACGACTTAAGGAAAATCATGTATTATACAACAAATTTTTATTGTGTGCTAATTCTGAACTAGGCACAAATTGGGAGAGCTACAGTAATTTAGGTGAAAAATGAAGGTGTTGAGAATGAAGATAATGGTCATTACGATGAGAGACATAGATCTCTGGAGAGATATTAAGGAAGTGAATCAACACAAATTGATTATTAATAGGATTTGATGTGTGAGGAAGAGAAATAAGTGAAGTCTCTGGAAGCTGGATGAATGACATCATTTGTTGATACAGGAAGGGATGTTACATGAGAGGGGAAAAAAATACTTTCCATTTTGGATGTATTCGGTTTGATATATCTGGGGCTTTCCAAGGGGAGATGTTAGGTGGGGCAGCTTACTTAAACATCAAACCTAGAGGCGAGATCTAGGCTAAAGGTTTTTCATGATTTATGAATGATGAGCTTATTAGAGTTGCTTGTTGAAATTGTAGGTGAGAATGAGATCACCCAGAGAGTGTTTGATGTCAAAAGAATGGTTGCCAGACAGAATCCCCAGGGAAAAATCAATATTTAAGAAGAAAAATGGGTAGAGGAAGCTAACAATGCAACAGCCACTCCAAAGGAAACTAAATGAGAATGTCTGAGACAATGGAGAAAAACCAAGGGATAAGACTCTTTAAAAAATGTAGAGGTCCAACTTGTCAGAAATTGAGATGAGAAATGAAAAAGAAAAGTGTTCCATCTTTAGCCATACAGTGAAGTTTGCCGATAATCTTGATTTAACTTAGAAAATGAGGTGAACTGCACCATAGATGAGACCTACTTTTAAATAGAGTTTGAGGAGTTTAGAAACATCAGAATAGGCCACAATACTTGCCTAACTCTGTTCCTTGGAGCATTAATAGAGTGAGAAGATTCCTTAAAAAAATCTGGAGCAAAACAAATTTTAGAAATATCACGTTAGCATATTTAATAATTCTGAGAAGATCTGAAGCAATGAAACCTAACTTTCCTTATCCTATTGTTTCTTATATGTATTATTTTTTCATGTAATAACAATGTCAAGGAATTGGTTTAGAAAATTCTTAGCTAGCAGAAATGATGCAATGAATAGAAAAAAGTGAATAAGATTATTTTAAAGAATACATAAAATAGTGACACAGCCTTTTAGCTATAGTTGTTTAGACATGGGCACATTTTGACAAATTCTACAAATTAACTAATAAAGTGACTCGCCCACCCCCAATGGAAAAAAAAAAACTAAAAAAAACCAAGGTGTTATTTTTAACCACAAATGATTCCAGCAATAGTGTGAGTTACACAAAAAGAAAATAAATGTAATCTTACTTCTCAGATATACCATTTTAACTAAACATTTCACATATGTATGTTTAAAAAAATAAAAATGAGAACGCATCACTCACATCACTGACCTAAATTCTCCCCCTTCCCCATTACCTATTACTCTCTATGCCAGGAGACTCTTAGGGACCCCAGAATTGCATTGGGGAGCTTCCTGATAATAAGTTACATGGCCATTTCCCCTTATTCTAGAAAGGTTTAATTGATAAACCAATTCACTTGTTTCTAGAATTTGGGCTTTACTATTTTATCTTACAAGATAATTTATACATGTTAAATTAGGAATAATTCAGAAGCATAAAATATTCTGCAAAATTCTAATATCTCTTGTCTTCTGTTTAGAAAAATTGTGCATGTTTGTTATTTTGTAACTTTTTTAGAGAAGAGCAGTGACCTCGTTGTTCATGGAGTTTGGCCATGTATGAAACCCTGATGGTGACTAGAAGTGTGTTTCCCCTGCCATATTTTTTGATAAAAAGTAAAGAATCTCCTCCCTGCCCCCCCAAAGGAGTGAGAAACAAGCATGGAAATCAATGGTATAAATTTTTATCACACAGTCATATGTATATTTAAAAAACATTGAATTTGGCAAAGAAAAGGTCAACATTATCTAAAACACATGGGTACCTTCTAAGTCTCCACATACAGATCAATAACATCATGTAAAATTTTGAGGGTACCCATTTTAGAGAATCTTTTTACCTTATTTAATCCCTTGTTGTTGGACATTTAGAAAGTTATAATTGTTCTTTATTATATATAGTACAACCTCCAAATCTTTTTAGACAGCATACGTCAAACATACATTCAGATGCACATATACACACACTGATGATTTTTCAACAAGGTTCTCTTTTTTTCTTCCTTGGTGTGAGTTTCAGAAGCAGGAATGCTAGGTCAAGGGGAATATACACTTAAAATTTTAAATTATACATATGTCTGATAGCTTTCCTGAAAGGCTGTACCAACCTAAACATTTGACAGCAGTGGGTATTATTAAGTGTTTTAATACTTGCCAATATAAACAAAGTTAAATTTGTTTAATTTTTATTTCTTTTATTAATAATAAATTTGAACATCTCTTTGCTTATCATTGGACTATACTTTTAATTTACTTATTTTGGAATTACTTGTACATATTCCTTGACCATTTTTCTATTGCTGCATTTGCCTTTTTCGTATTGATTTTAAAGCTCTTATTATATTAAAAATATCAACCCTCCATTCATTGTATGTGTTCCAAATATTTTTACTAGTTTTATATTTTCTTGTAATTTTCTTAATGATTATGTTTACTGTGGCAGTCAAACCTAGTCATCTTCCCTTTATAAATTTTGGTCCTGATGCTTTGCTTTAAAAATATTTTGATATGCTCAGTCTGTAGTTATAGAAATATTTACCAAAATCTTATAGTTTTTTTTTCATGTTTTGACCATCAAATATTGTTTAGAACAAACACTGTCAGCTCATTCTTCAGCTTTATTCAACTCTCAGCTTCATTAGGTGTAGCAAAGTTGGCAGATGGGATAGAGTTTAGAGGAGTCAGTATTAAACACTTAATTAAAATTTAAAAAAACCTGTGTTTTTACATCCTTGGTTAAAATATATCTATCCTTGGTTGAAAAATATCCATGTTTAAAAATAGATAGGTCAATTGGAAGGTCAATTCAATTGCCAAAATGTATTCAGGATGGGTGGGAGAATAATTTTACCTAAGGGAATTTTTATGATTGCTATGATCAAGTTTATGAAATAGTAAGTGTATTCTTTTTTCACCTGCATTTGAACCTCTTAAATGACATTCAGGTTTCTTGAAGACCCACAACAATATTTTCATTGCTGTCCTGGAGAAGACCAGAAATACACATTCTGTATGCCAGGAAACCTCTGCTGGGTACATGGAAACAATTAGCTCATAAATATGATGACAATAGTAGACATCTGTTGTTTTGGCTTGCTCACCGTTTTTTCCTCCCTCAGTACCAGCATGCCAACCTTCTTTTGGGAAATATCCTCTCCATAACTTCTTGTAGTCCTATGGGAATTCTATGTCTTAAGGTACTCTCTTCTCTGTCTCAGGGGTGGCTTTATGATGGCCAATTAGATCACATGTTCCTCTCCTTTGGTTTTAGTGGTTTGTTCAGTGATAGTCATGTGCCCCAAACTAAGTTAAGTTTTCCCTAAGATGTGATATGTCAGCCTGTGGGTTGCTGATGGGTGTGGAAAGGAGGGTCACATTTTCTTTTGGATGATAAGCTGGAGCTTATTGAAGTCATGTTCTTTGCCTCTTCTGTAAAAAGAAGCTTGAGGTCAACATGGAAAGAAGCAGAGAAAGAGATGAGGTGGAGGATTGGAGACCTGAAACTAGCTAAGCCTGAAATTAGTGCTAAACCAGCTCTTAGATATTTACCTAATAAATTAGTTCTTTTTTAAAAGCTAGATTGAATTGTTACTGATTTTTGTTTGTTACCTGCAACTGAAAGATTGATTAATACCTTAATAAAGTTACAGCCTTCCAAATGCTCATGATTATTATTGTTGAGTGATCATTGATGGCTAGAATTTATATTTATTTAGATTTATATAAATATTTATATAGAATTTATGGCTTTGAAACAATGAGACAGTACTTCGATTTCCTAATAAAAAGGACTGAGAATTATTTTCAGATTTGGTTCTGACTGGTTGCATAACTGTCTTCTGAAAATTGCTACATTATTAAAGAATGATATTGAAATGATGCTAAGAAGACTCTGGTAAGTCGCTAAACGTTCTCTCCCACAGTCTCCTTAAATGAACAGCAGCAATTTAAGATGTACGATATCAAGCACATATGTTGTGATAGGGATTGATTAAATGATTTCAATGGCTGGAATTCCCTAGAGAATGTGGCCTTGTAATAAATAGGTGGTGTCATTGCCCTGAGTTTAAGCAGTATATTTAGAGATAGGTTTGTAGAGCTGGGTTACCAAGATTGACTTAGAATTAAAGCAAAGTATCTAGGGCACAGAAACCACAGAGGTGTTACTCCTTATTTCATTGCTGATTCTAAATACCAGATACTTTGTAATATTCAAACACTGGACTTTTAAAATCTAGGTAGCATGTGTAATAACACTTTAAGATGTTAAATGTGGCTTTCAAAAGGAAAATTCCTTCAATCTTCTTACTTTTTTACATGGTACATTTTACACTTTAAAATAAGGCATGTAAAATTTAGGTAATTGAACAGCTTGGAAGACAAATCCTTCCTCTTTCCTTATACCCCCTCCCTCCTTCCTTCCTTCTTTCTTTCTTCCCTCCCTTTCTTCCTCTCTTCCTTCCTTGCTTTCTTCCTTACTTTTTTCCTTTTATGTTTTAAGAAACCCATAACAATTTGGCTGTGATGCTGGTTCTATAGCTACTTTTAGCTGAAATGGGTGTTTTATTCTGGTTTTCATTGTTAATTTATTGTTCTGATAAACCCATTTCTTTTTCTCACAAGATATCTACTATCATAGAACATCAGTTCAGAAATGTAGACTAGTGAAGAAGAGTGAAGATGAGTTTATGATACCTGCTTTGTATTTTCCCAGGTCTTTTAACTAAATAACTGAATGATTTCAGTAACAGTTCTCAGAAACTTCATATTCAACTTGGCAATGGTATATTAAAAATAGAAGTGAGAAGGGGAGTGATGAGGGGTTTAAGACAAAAATTTGTATGGGTGTAGTATAATTTTTCTTAAAAAGTATTTATTGAGGTATAAAATTAAAAAATTAATTGATTCATTAATTTTCACATAGCTATATACTCATGTAGCCATCTCCCAGATCAACTTACAGACTATTTTCAGCATTTCTGATGCTTCCTTCTTTTCCCTTCCAAGTCAATACCCCTGCAATGATAGTCATTATTCTGACCTTTGTTGTCATCACAGAATTGTGTTTGCTATTCTTGAGCTTTTATAAATGGAATCAGGTAGCATAAACTAATTTTTTTGTTTGTTAAGCTACTTATACTTAATATTTTATCTGTGAGATTCATTGTTTTTATTAAGTGTAGCTATATTTTTTTATAAGAATATAGAACAATTTGCTTCAGTTGTAAAAATATGCCACAATTACGCAAATCTATAGAGAAAGTAGATTAATCGTTGCTTAGAATGGAGGGTGAGAACAGGGAATAATTATAAAGGAACATGAAGGTCTTATTGGATTAATAAAAATTTTCTAACCTAGACTATGATAGTTATATAACTTTGTAAATTTACTAAAAATCATTGAATTACAAATTTAAAGTTGGGTGAATGTTTGATATGTAAATTATATCTCACTAACATTGTTAAAAAATACCATAATTTATTTATCCATTATATAGTTAATAGACACATGTATTGGTTCCAGTTTTGCATTATGAGTAAAAGTCCAATAAACATTCTTAAATGTGTCTTTTGGTGAACAGATGAACTCATTCAGATTGGAGGGGAATTATTTAGTCACAGACCACATAATTTTCATGTTTGTTACTTTTTATATTACTTGTTGTAATGAAGTATTTATTACTAAAAGCTTTATATTTTACTATATTATTAATCTTTAAAAACTAAAGGGACCCAGGATGATCATACTTACCACCCATAATTGACAAACGATAGCATCCTATCATTTGCTTTAGATATTACCTTTTCTCTTTAAAATAAATAAAACTTTATAGACAAAATTTATATATTTTTTTCTAATCTTCTACAACCTTATTGTCTTCTCTTTCTCTCCAGGAATTTCCACTGTCATGAAATGGGTATATATTCTTCTTGTTTATGCTTTAGTCTTTGGTACTTAACAGAATATATATACATACACACACACACATTCATAATCAGTGTTATGAATGGAATGGTTACATAATGAAGTGTAAGTCTTGTTCACGGGTATCTGGCATAGAGTAGGTATTCATTAAATAGTGAAAAAATGTATTTAAAATAAAATTTCATTTTTATGTGGCAAGAAGAATGCATACTCAATGCAGAAAAGTTGTTACACACAAACAAGGGAAACAAAATCTTTCCTTATCTTACCATTTGAATACAACTTTTATTAATATTTTGTCAATTTTTCTTATAATTATATATATACATGTATGGATATGTATTTTTATAAGTGGTATATAGAATATACTTCTTTATTCCCTATATTAAAAATGATTATATATGATTTAATGTTTACCTTCTGTTTCATCTTTGTCAGAAAATTCTACTAAGTGCTTTGTATATACTGAGTAATTAAAACATATTGTGACTACATTTATCTACAACCTGATTTGAGGTGACTACATGGTATTCTTTTGTATGGATTTATCATCATTTATTTTAATGATTCTTCATTCTTGAATATTAGTTTGTTTCCCAGTTTTCACCTTTCTAAGTAATAAATCAAATAAATTATATATTTATGAGTTATATATAAAAATTCCTTATGTGGTATTTCTTATGTATATGGTGTATGTACTTCATATATATATGTATATGTATATATATATATATATATATATATATGAAATATATATTTCTAATGTATAACTGATTCCTTCCTTAGTATAAAACCCTAAAACTAGAACTATAGGACCAAGGAATAGATACATTTTAGTTTTGTGATTTGTTTTGCCAAAATAAACTTTGAAGAACTTGTACATTTAGACTCTCACCAGTAGGAGTTCAGCTTGAGACAAAAAGGTAGGCTTTGTCTAAATATAGGAAGTGATGTTTTCATAAAATAGCTGTCCTGGAGATAGTCAGGCAGATGTTGAATAAACATCTGCCAAGGATGGAAAGGGGACTCATACTGGGAGGCAGGTAGTTTAAATTTTAATGGCTTTTTCAACTCTAATTTGTAAAGATACTATTTCCTATTCCTCATTCCTCACTGCTTAATTCTCTTAAAACAACAACATGGCGTTAAGAGTTGTTGATCTTAACACCAAAATTACTCTCTGGTTTCTATTTACAGTTCCCATTAGGTCTACTGTTTGCATTTCCAAGTAAATAAAATGACCTCTCTTTATTATTTTGTTTATGACTATATTATTTCTAAAAGGGGAATCAGCACTGTATCTATAAGAAGGGTCCTATGGGATAGATTCTTTTTAAAATTACATTTTAACTATTCTTAATATAACTATTCTTAATTTTTCTTTTAGGTAAGTATTTATATCATATTTGTTTGTGCTTGAAAACGTAATGTATGGAGTTAATACTTGACCCCTGTGAGATTAAAATGTCCCTGAGCAAGTTTTCTCAAATGTCCATAATGAGAATACAAATCTCGATAATAAAAATTAGAAAAATAATGTACTTAAATAAACTTGGTAAGTGTATGTTTACTACGATTTTACGCTAAAGACTTCCAAGTCCAGCATGGTTACTTATCTTTTAAGTTAATATAAGATAAAGTGTTTAATCAAAAGATTGACTATTTCATAATTAAATCGCCACTGAACACAGTGGTAGTGAGGTTCATTTTGTGAAATTATCGACATGGATATTGTGCTGTAATATCACGCATATATAAAAAGTGCAACAACATAAGTTCTTTGTCTTTGAACACTGTACAATCAATATTCTATTACCACAATGCTGGTTTTGCTGCAATGTAGCTAAATTAGTGTGTCAGGAATAGAAATGCTTGAACCAGATATTGAAGTAACAAGGATGATACAAGAATTCTAATTATTTTCTCACCGATTATGCATTTATCTTTTTTCCAGTGTTTTTAAGAAATGTCTCAATTTAAAAGTCATTCTCTTATAAATATCTAAAGAAATGTGTTAATTTATATTATTGTAAGTGAAATCATGTGACAAAAATCAGATTTTATTAACGGTAATGATGGTATTTGTACAGAGCCTTAGAGTTAATATCTAGTGGGTATTTATTCTCAACTTGGTAGAAAAGTATGGAAATGTAGAATAGAGTAATGGTTATCTACATGATCTTTTAACTGAAAAATCACTAGGAGAAAGAGAAAATATATATAAACTAATAATATATAATATACCACCTTCAAAAATTTATAGAAGTTAATGGAAACACTTTGAATATATCCTAAACAGTATTATAACGTTTTAATATTTTTATTAAAATATTATCCAAATTACTAATGATCTATGCTATATTTTATTGAGATCATTTTTGTATTCATTTTTAGTAATTAACATGAATTAATAACTTTAAGTATATATATTTCTGATAGTGTTTGTAGCATTTTCAAACATATCTTGCAATTTTGCTTACATTTTGCAACATTTAAAATTTTTATCTTGTTTCCTGATTGTAGAATAACCTTAGGGATTAAGGTTTGTGTGTTGAATTTGTATGTGTGTGTATGTGTTTCTGAAAAACAGGATTGAGGTGGATTGAAAATAGCAAATATGATATAAATAATTGCCTGATTGCATGTTTTTTTTCTTTTCATTATCAAACATTAAGGCTTTAGTGAGGCTGAACAATGGCAAATTGATTTTAAAAGTACCTGAAAGGTAAATTATTAGAAGAATTTTTTTTTGACTTGGATAATAGATGTTTTATAGGTAGGACAACTATTTGAAGTTTCTTCATATAACATAGGCTGTGCACATACATAAACATTTGTCTCGATAGATCTGCAGACTGTTCTATGAGGACAATTTTGGGTGATTCTGTGCAAAAATGGCTTGATGTTTTTTAGAAATTGCTTTTCTTTTAAGGTAGATATTCTAAGAGTTTTACTTATCCTTTTCATTTTGATGGTTGCAAAGAATAGCGATTTAAGTTGTCCCCACTAATGATGGTTCAGAGTTAAGTTATGTGGGTACAGATGGTAGGGAAAATCCAACACTCTGGTCTCAGGAAGTGCAAATAGGTCAGGTCCTGGAGGAGACCCTGGAGGCTTCTGCTACATGGTCAATTATATTTGTTTTAGTCTTGGCCTTTTACCCGAACTCAGCCGCTCTCCAAATGTTAGCTCTTCTCTTTACCACTTAATTTCCTACACCCATGTTCTTTTATTTTCTCTCCCTCCTATTTCTATATCTTCACTATATTGGTTTATCCATGGAGGGCTTGCAGAAAGCAGCAGGCATCTCTGGAGTACTGAGGTGAATGTTGTTTTGGCTGAGAGGGCTTGTGGACCAAAGGAGAACGACAATCGGGAAAAGAATAGAATGCCCAGAGGTGATAAATGGATAATTGAAGAGTGGAAGTGACTGTGGTACCAAGACTTCACAAGATATAGCAAAAATAGGGACTCATGCACACCTGAGTTTTATGACTGAATAAAATTCAAAGCTGCTACACAGGCAAATTACATAAAATGGGAGTTCTCTGCCAAAGTTACTCATCTCAGAAAGGGTGACTTACCATCCTGAGAAAGTATTACTATTTACTTAATCTCTGAGAATTCATGTGAATCTTGAATATTCTGCATGTAATATTATTTCAATGGCCATATTCATTTAATTTCAATTAGTAAATTGAATCGTCTGCTTAATAATATTCTTTGTATTCCACTTGAAAATCTAGAGCACGGGCACCTTTTCTTCTGGCAGCCTTCTAAAATATATTCTCTTATTTGCAGTTCCAAAGTTCAAAGAAAATCTCAATAAACTCTCTAACAGTCATCTCACAATTAAGTAAAGTATATGCTTCCTAATTAACATAAAACTCCTTTTATATGATTTATTGGGGGAATAGATAACATAACCTTTAGGAATAAACTGCTTCTCAAAGATTAAGTTTAAAGCAACTTTTGGTTTCTTCTAAGAGTAAATAATTGTAAGAATTTTTACAAACATAAGCAATGAGCCAATGGGTAAATTAGAAGGTGAAAATGCTCTGTAATCAGGGGAAAGGAAGAAGAAGGGAAAATATTGGGCGAGAGTCAGAGAGATGGGTCACATGAATTACTTGGCAATATAAAACCGTGAATTTTCATTTTGACAGATTGTGTCAGTGAGTCTGCATTAACATGACTGCTTCAAAATAGAAATGTCAAAATTCTCACATCAGGAGGTGGCTGTGAGAATGCAGGAATACTCAGCCTTGCCTATTCCGTGTGGGTCCATTGTTCAATCATGATTTTCCTTTAACAACCAGGTATCAGATGAATAAATAACCCCTTGAAACAGATTACATATATTGAGAATACACAGTTCTGCTTTGTGACAAAAGACATCAAAATGCCTGGCACAATATATCAGTAATTTTTCAAAAATTGTTTTCAAGAGTAATGTCAATACATCTCTCAAATTAACATTTTCATCTGTCGACTGTTTTAGGTGATCATGGTTACCAAGTCCGTGTGACTAGAGAAGAGAAGAAGGAGCAGAAGAAGTAGATAAAACGTTTGCCATTTATAAATACTTGAGTTTAAAAAGTACTGAATGTCAGCCACTTGTGACTCCCTTATGACACTAATATTTAATCCAACCCGAAAAAAATTGCTCCTACTTTCATTATCCATGAAGGGAGAAAGAGGACTAAAACTAATTATTAACAAAACAGACTCTCCCATTCTAAGTAGCTTAAGGTTTATTATTTGAAATATTTAAAACTAGACTAGACAAAGTGCAAAATAATTCTCAGTATGAAATGAACCTGTATTAGTAGGGGGTGTATAAGAAGATCAAATAGGCAGGCTCTCCTCTCTTTACTGATCCTGCTCTTGGGATCACTAAAGCTGTTCTGTTGTAAAATTAAATTAGTACTTTTGGGTATGAAAAAAGGTTGAGTTAGAGTTTTTCTTTATGATAAATTACTTTGGGGGATTTGCTCTGTGAGAAAACTTAATTATTTTTTTTCACAAAAAATTCTCTGTAGCATTCTAGCTCCAGGGAGAGCACTTAAAAAAAAGGAGAAAGATGTTGTGAGAGATCATATGGAAGGTCTCCCAAAAAATGGAATAGCTGAGCAAAAAACACCATTTCTCTCCTAGTTAAAAAGTAAAGATTTTTCTTTTACTCAAACAACAAGTAATAATTTGCCGTGGTTAAAATCCTTCAATGTATTAACTCATCATTGTACCCTCTCCTTCACAAGAGTTCTGGAGTTTGGTATCTTTTCTCATTCTTTAAGGACTTCAGGTGACAATAGTGAGGCAAGATGATATTGAGGAGAGAGGATATCAGCTATGTTTCAAAAATGTTCTTCTGACCTATTTCTATAAAAGATATTTTATTTTATTCTACTTTTGAAACAGTATATAGTAGGTAAGCAATAAAGCCTGTTTAGTGATTGATTCCAGTGACCTGGACATCCACAGGAGCTTGTGTAGATGGGTGATGTGCCCAATGAAAAGAATAAACTTGAGGAAAGAGGTCAATGGCTTTGTGAAAGTATGACTTAATGGGTTTAGATTTTTTTAAAAAGTCTGTTTCATCTTTTTACTAAGAAGAATGATCAAATACAGGAAAGTGGTTGGGGTAAACAGGATGAATTCTCAAATAATTCTTCTCTCAAAAGATTCTATTACCTTAAACATAACTGGAAAGTTAAGTTATGTAATCCCACAAGTTGCTAAAAAAATTTTCTTTTGTTGTTATATGGAATGAATGAAGTATGTGTGCATTTTAATGTGGCTGCAAGGATATATGTATAATCATTCTAGGAAGAAATTTATATTAATATATAATTATTATGGTAGTGGAGTGCTTAACATTTGCCAGGACTAGAAAACAGTAATATTTATTGAGTGCTCTCCATTTTTCAGGTCCTGTATTCTTTTTTATGTATTAACCCATTTTTGTCTTGCAATAACCTTGTGAAGTAGGCACTGTTATATTTTCCATTATATAGATGAGGAAACAAAAGCATGAAGAGATTAAACTTAGTTCACACAACTAGTCCTTGGTAGAAGCAGAATTCAAATCAAGTAGACTCAGGCTTTTAGCCACCATGCCTTATGCACATATATTATGTAATGCATTCCTCCCAGGGCTGCTCCTCCTGTGATATTCCTGCTTTACAGATGAAGAAATAGAACATTAGAGAATTTAAGTAATGTGCCCCAAACCATATATCTTATAATTTTGGTGGATTCAAGATTCCATCCATAGTTTGGCAAACTTTAAAATCCATGCTTTTAACCATCATGCTATAACCATCAAAAATAATAAATGTTATACTCTTCTAACTCTACACTGAGGGAATTATGAAAGAATTTTGATAAATTTGATTGCATAAAATATTTATAAAAATTAAATTTTGAAAGTTTACTAACTGATAATGGTTAAATACATTATGTTCATCTATATCTGATGGAGCAATTAAAATGTTTACAAAGAGTTTTTAATGATATGGAGAGTGTTCAGGTTATAATAAAAAATTGGCAGAAAAACATGTAAAATTAAATAAGATATAAAATTAAATGGTATATCATTGCAAATATTTTTAAAAGTAAGCAGAGAAAAAGTAATGGAAGGAAATACATCAAAATATTAATGAACAAATTTTAAATGGTTTGATTACAGACAATATACATTTTTTTCTGAATTTTCCACGTCATTAGAAAATTTGACTTAAAAATGTGAATGAAGGTGAATGTTCAATTCGCCTTTTAATATTTGCTCCAGTATAAGTTATTCACAAAAATGCAATTTTTTCTTTAGAACACAATAAAAATATATTAACCATCAAAACATTCCTCCTAAGTGTACTTAAATATAGCAAGTCGCTTAAATTTGCTTGTTACAGTATTTTTAGTAGTTAAATACAGTTCTTCACATGTGGATCTTCTTGTGGAAGCAAATTAAATTTGGTATGTGACCCCTGCACTTTGATAATATTTGATCTACAGCTGACCAAATAGCAAGTGTGGCCTCGTTTGTTTAGAGACAAAATGAGTTGAATTCTACCCTGTATTAATTCTACATATAAATTTGCTTCACCATGATAAGATGATAAGCCTTGCTTCAAACTCTTGATAAAACCAGGCAAGCAACTTTCAGATTCCTGTGTGAATTGGAAGCACTGCCAGCTTCTTGTCCTAGACCCCCAACTGAGTCACAGAGCCAAATTATAGGGAAACATCTTCCATTCCAAAATTCATTAAATTGACAATTTCTGGTTATATAGTTATTTTATGATTTGAGAGGGTCACTTGCATTTGAGAATTTAGCACAAACACAAGACTTGTTTTAAAGAACAACACTGTAGGAAATAATATATTAAGAGCATTGGACAGTTTGAGGTTGGAATTGGGAAGAAATGCTCTTATATGTACTTTTATAATACAAAAACAAATATGGAAGACGAAATTTGTGTCCTGAATTAACCTGAGGTGAAATAAGCTAGAGGAATGCTATGTAAGAGAGCAGATGAAATGATTGAGAAAAGGCAGGATTGAGACACACGGCTGAGCAAGTTTCAATGGCACTCTACTACCTGTATAATTATGACATTAAATTTCAGTAAATCTAAAACACATTACCTGAAATTAAAAAAATTTTGATTAGTTGTAGACTGTTTCCAGAAATAAACCATATAGCATCTGGGAAATTGCCTCTAGGAGTTTTAAACAAATCCTCTATTAGTCATGAGCAATAGACTAAGTTATAAAACCACATCTGGAGAATTACATTTCAAGACTCATCCTTTTCCCTTTAATTTCACCAGGCGCTATGCCAGGTGTTTTACATAAATCATCTCATTTGTTTTCTCTGACAACATACTAAGGTATTATGAATCCCATTTTATAGATGAAGTAATGAAGCTTCAAACAATTAAATAAGTTTCCCAGTGCTGCTCAGCTCATTTTAGGATTTGATACTAGATCTGCTCAACACCAAGACCCTTGTCCTAGAACTTCTAGCACTCACAGAGAAGCAAGGCATGGCATTTAAAGATGAACAAACAGGAAAATAGTGTGGCAAAGAATCCCAAGAAGGTAGTTATTGTATGCCCAGGAAATAGAAGTCACAAGGTAGAGTTATGTAGTAGGTTCTATTTATAGTGACATGACACAACAAAGAGGTGAAAATGTGTCATGAGTGTGTATGGGGGTAAAGCTGTTTGGAAAGAATAAAATAAGAGTCTAGTAGGTTGGGAAGGAGTCCAAATACTAAGAGTGAATAGGCAGATCTAGGAAAACTATAGACCTGATTGCTGGCCTGATATCCTCTGATGGATGTAGTTTCAAGTGCATGCAGGTTTAAAATACTTTAGTTGTGTTTGCCTGTGGTTGAAAGTGAGTTTTTAGGAAGCAAAATGTATTTTCTTTCCTCTTGGGAGCCTTGAGCACTGCATCCACTAGCCTAAATTAAAGAAATTGCATGGCTGTGTGTGTTGATAAAATTACTATTTAAAGCAAACAGAGGACTTCAATTTTTCAGAAGAAGAGGGAATTGGAGATAGAAAATTGGTAAGCTGTGTGTGACATGCACAGAATTCTTGTTTGAAGTCCATGAAGGGAATAAGCTATGTAAAAACTTGTATTTTTTTTTTTTTCTGGAAAGAGATGAGATGTTAGTGCTTTCGTCTAAATGAACAGAAACAGGAATGTGATGAATTTACTAAATAATGTGGTAATTTCCATACAGTCCAGATTCTAGAAATGAAACATTTTAATGGGATGTATACAATAAGATGATTCAGACAAATGGTGTAGAAATGTAAGACAATGAAGAGCAAAGATAACTCTTGTTTGGAGCCTCAAAACTAGACAGAGACAAGAATGTTAGGAGGCTCTAGGTAGCACCAGTTATAAATAGGGAAGTTACTTAACTTGCTACCATTAAGATAGGAATGCTGAGATTCTAGGGCTGTTGATGAGATATTTGAGGCTGAATATGCAGATTTCAGATGCAACCTGGTGTCAATCAGACCCCAGGAAAATGAATGCCTATGGAATGGAACCTGGAGGTAATTTGGTAATTTGTGTCTGGCAGCTTGTTACAGAAGAGCAAGACTAATGGATGTATATCAGTCAGAAACTACTCCAGATTCTTTAAGAGAAAGAATAAATTATAGTAATAACAATTACTAAATTGACTATAGAATAGATAGAAAATAGAAGAAATACACAGTTAAGATTTCAGGGATGACTCTGAACTCATGACACAGATAAGTTATTAAGACAGCTACTTCCTTTTCTATGGTCAGTAAAGTTGCTATAATCTGGGAACAATCATGATATATAATAGAGTACAATTTGGAAAATAACACAGAAAAACCATGACAATGCTTTTCCAACAAAAACAAGAGAAGTCACAGAGGTACAGCTTCATTCTCAATTCCCCTTTTTAATTGTTATACAAGTTTTGGTGGGACTTAATTTTTTTCTGGAACTCTAGCTGACTGGAGTTCAAGAAATCCACTCTGATTTCAGGGAAGTGTAGCAGAAGGAAGCTGGCTGGATCATGCATTTGCTTACCACACTTTGCACAAGAAGCATTGTGTGTTTAGAGGGGCAACATCTGTTGTGGGCCAGATAATTACCAGAGATGATGTCCTTTGTTCTACCATTCTTTATGTTTTTTTTTTTAATATAAAACTTTCCATGTCCACATGGTCAAACAACAAAAAAATAGCTAAATTTTGCTTTCCAATTTATGTAGTCAAATGATCATTCCTCCTTTTTGGAAAGAAAGATTATAATATTATTTTGGAAGAGGACTGTAGGAAGTGCAGGGCAAAGATTATATTTTTTCTTTAGGAAGATTAGCCCTCTGCCCCAAATGCTATATTTCTCCTGTCTGTATTGGAGCTTATTACCCAAAGAGAATGTATTCTGACTCAGTTCATGGAAACCAAAGCAACTAAGGGAAGGGTACTTTTGACGCAAGTAGTTTCTCATTTTGTGTGATTTTCAGATCCTTTTTTTCATGAGAAGTTCTTAAATACTAGAGCTGTAGGCTTTACACATATTATTATCAGATGTGCAAAAAGAGGGTAGGTTATTTATTTTGTCTTCCAGGCTCCCACCCAAAGGGAGGAATCTATGCACCTCCTTATACGATGATATATTACGTTGATTGCTTTTTGTATTTTGAAGCAACAATTGATCATGATGTGTAATACTTTTTTTATGTTTCTGGATTCAATTTACTAGTATTTTATTGAGAGTTTTTTTCATTTGTAATGAATATCACTGTGTAGTTTTCTTTGCTTTTTGTCATGTTGGTGTCTTTGGCTTTGGTGTCAGTGTAATACTGGTCTCATAGAATAGGTTGAGAAGTGTTCCCTCGTCTTGTATTTTTTGGAAGTAGACTATTAACTTTTAATACAATTACTGAAATGGTTAGGTTTAAGTCTGCCATTTTATTATTTGTTCTCTATCTTTGTTTTCTGTTCCTCAGCTATTATCATCCCTCACATTTCCTTTCCTGCTTTCTTTTGAATTACTTGAATATTATTTTAGTATTTGACTTACATTTGTCAACTTAATTTCTGGCTATGTATTTTTGTTTTATTTTTCAGTGGTTGTTTTAGGGATTACAATATACATAGTTAAACTTTCATAGTCTACATAGTTAATACTGTATCACTTCATGTAAAGTGTAGAAAACTTGCCACCATATAGTGCTCTTAAACTCCCATAGTCCTTTATGTTAAACATATCACATGTATAATATCTACATACATTGAAAACCTTAGTACAGAGTGTTATAATTTTTGCTTTCAGCAGACCTTAACAAGAAAAAAGTAATCATTTTTATTTATCCAGACATTTGTCATTTTTGTTGTTCTTTCTTTATTTCTGAAGATTAACATTTTCTGTGGTGTCATTTTCTTTCAAATTGCGTAATCTACTTTATCACTTTTTATAGAACATATCTGCCACTGATGAATTTTATTAGTTTTTTTCATTGAGAATGTACTTTTGAAAGACAATTTTTTTTTTCTGGTTATAGAATTGTAGATTGACAGTTTTTCAACAATTTAAAGATGTTGTTCCTTCTGGTCTCCATTATTTAGGATGTGGAATCCATGGTTATTCGAATCATTGTTCCAGTGTATGTTGTTTTTTCTCTAGCAACTTTCAAGATTTTTCTTTATGTTTGGTCTTCATAAGTTAGGTTATGACAATTCCAGGATTTATTTTTCTTGAAGGAATCTTGTTTGAGGTAGTGAAGACATGAAGAGTCTGAGATTTTATCATACCTGCAAGCTAACAGATTAGCTTGATATAGTTTTATGGATCTGGCAGAAGACATACTTCTGCTTAAGAGACAAAAGATTTTATTACTCATGCGATTGAACACTGCATGAACTTCATATTCATGTTGATTTGCTATTGCCTCCCAAGTTCCATGGTGCAATATGGAACAGCCTAGGAGAATGCTATACATCCAGTGGATTTGAATCACGGTTGAAGAAACTCTAGTGTTTTAAAGAGCACTGTAAACAAACCTGTCCAACTTTTACTTGAAAAGAGACATCTTTATTATAATAGTCATGAAACAAATCTGCCCTCTGCCTAAAAGGAAGACACTCTCTCTCTCATCCATGATTATTTGCCATAGGAACATGCTTGAAGAGACAGAGTCTGAAACAAAAGCTGATACAAAATGTGCAGAACTGCCATAGAAACTTGTCTTCCAACAGGAACATGCTGAACTTCTTGATTTGTTAATATATGTCTTTTATCAGAATTTACCAAAGTTTTAGCCATTACTTCTTTAAATATTTGACTCTAATTCTCTTCTCTTTTTGAGACTCCAATAGCATATATGTTAGAACTTTTGGTAAGGTCCTACAGATCTCTGATTCTCTGTTAATTTTGTCCCTAGATCTTATTCATTTAATCCACTTTTACTCATTTGACCACCTTTACTCATTTCCCCAAACTCCTTTCTTCCCACCCCTGGCAACCACTAACCTACTTCCTATTTCTTTGAATTTTTTTTTTGTTGTTATTTTTTTTAGATTCCAAATATAACTGGGATAATAGCATATTGTCTTTATCAGACTTATTTATCTTAGCATAACTCTCAAGTTCCATAGAAGTCGTTACAAAGGGCAAGATTTCCTTTTTTTTAAGGCTTAGTAATATTTCATTATTATCTATCTACCTATCTATTTTCTATCTATCTATCTATCTATCTATCATCTATCTATCTATCTATCTATCTATCTATCTATCTATCTATCTATCATCTATCTATCTATCATCTATCTATCTAATCTATAATCTTTCTATTATCTATCTATCATCTATCTATCTATCTATCTATCTATCTATCTATCTATCTATCTATCTATCTATCTATCATCTTTTGTCTATCTATCATCTATCCACTTACCCTACCTACTTATCTATTTACTACATATCATATTTTCTTATCCATTCATCTGTTGACAGACACCTAGGTTGTTTTTATGTCTTAACTATTATAAATAATGCTGTAATGAACATGGGGGTGGTGTAGATCTCTTTGAGATGGTGATTTCTTTTCCTTCAGCTATGTACCCACAAGTGGGATTATTGGATCATATGGTAGTTCTATTTTTAATTGTTTGAAGAACCTCTAAACTCTTTCATAGTGGCTACACCAATTTACAATCCCATTGACAAGATTTCGTTTTCTTCACATCCTTGCCAGTACTTTTTATCTCCTGTTTTTTTGATAACAATCATTCTAAAAGTGAAGTGATACCTGTGTTTTTTATTTGTATTTCTCTGATGACCAGTTGTGCACTTTTTCATGTACCTGTTGGCCATCAGACTGTTTTGGAAAAAAGTCTATTCAGGTCCTTTTCTCATTTTTAAATTAGATTATTTGTCTTTTTTTTTTTTTTTTGCTATTGAGTTATATGAGTTTGCTATGTATTTCGATTATTAACCCATTTTCAGATATATGATTTGCAAACATTTTCTCCACATTCTGTAGGTTGCTTTTCCATTTTGTCAATTATTTCTTTTTCTCTGTAGAAGTTTTCAGTTTGATAGTGTCTCATTTACTTATTTTTGCTTTTGTTGATTGTACTTTTTCTGTCATATTAAAAAATTATTGCTAAGACCAATGTCAAGCAGCTTTTCTCTTATTTTTTTCTTTTTTATTTATTTTATTTTCCCTTTTGATTTCTTTGATTGATTGAATGTTCAGGAGTATTTTATTTAATTTCCACATAATTGTAAATTTTCCAGATTTTCTTCTGTTATTGATTTCTAATTTTATACCATTATCTTTGGAAAAGGTACTTAATATAATTTTTCCTTGAATTTGTTGAGATTTATTTTGTGACCAAACATATGATTATCCTAGAAAACTTTCTATGTGTACTTGAAAAGAATGTGTATCCTGCTGGTGTTAGGTGAAATGTGTCATAGATATTGGTTAGGTCTCTTTGGTCTATAGTGTTCAAATCAACTGTTTCCTTATGGATGTTCTGTCTGGATGATTTATCCACATTTGACATTGTGGTATTAAAGTACTCAACTATTATTGTATTCAATTTATTTATTTATTTTTGTTCTGTTAGTATTTGCTTCATATATTTATATGCGCCAATGTTGAGTGCATACAAATTTACAATCCTTATAGCTTCTTAATGAATCGACCCCTTTATCATTATATAATGACCTTCTTTATATTTTCACTATTTTTAATTTAAAGTTTGTTTTGTCTGATATAAGTATAGCTACCCTTGCTTTTTTTTTTTTTTTACCTCATTTGCTTGAAATATCTTTTTCTACTCCTTCATTCTCAGCCTATGTATGTCCTTAAAACTAAAGTGGGTCTCTGAAGGCAGCATATCATTGAATCTTGGCTTTGTTTTTTATCTGTTCAGCTATTTTATGTCTTTTGATTAGAGAATTTAGCCCACTCACTTTTAAAGTAATTATTGATATTTAAGGGCTTACTATTTTCATTTAAAAAATTGTTTTCTAACTGTTTTGTAGATCTGTTAATTTTTAAATTTTTTTTCTCTCTTTTCTTCATTGGATAATTTCTGTTGATCTATGTTCAAATTTATGGAATTTTTCCTCTTTTATCTCCAATCTTCTAATGGACTCATCCAGCAAATTTTTTATATTTGATATTGATTTTTTTCAGTTAAAATTTTTCTATTTGTTTTTTTATAGCCTATATTTCTCTAAGAAGTCATATCTTTTTATTTATTATAACTATGTTATTTTTAAATTTATAAATCGTTGCTAAAATAGCTGTTTTAATATCTTTGCCCGATAATGCCAACACTTAGGTCATCTTGAGAATGGCATCTGATTGTTATATCTTCCTTTAAGAATTGGTCAAATTTTCCTGGTTCTTGTCATGTTGAATAATTTTAGATTTTATTCCGAATAGTGGGAATGTTATGTTGTGTAGACACCAGGTCTGGTGATAACCCTCTGGAGAATGTTGGAGGACTTGAGTAGATTAAGACCAAATGTTCTGTGTTGTCTTTTTTTTTTTGGATCTTGTTAATATCTTAATTCAGTTCTCAAAGCATTTTTTATTCTAGTTTGAATCTGTTCCACATAGGAGCAGTTCAGGGGGTTTGTCTGAGAAATAGGCAGTGGTTCAAATTTCTGTTTACTTCTCAAAGTTTTTACTGTGCTGATTTGGGTCTGTCCCACACATGCATACATGAGCGGTAAGCCTAAGACTTGCATAAATTCACAAATATATGGAATCACCTTTTCTAGCTCTCATTGCTTTGGGATTTCCTTATACTCTCTGGCTTGAAGGATCTACTTTTTTAAAATTTCTCTGACCAAAAATATGGGGTTCCTCCACTGAATGTTTTGTGCTGCTGCCACTGCCAAGCCACTGTATGACTGGCACTCACCCTTGGGAGCAAGGCTGCGATAAAACAAAAAGGAACCATCCCTCACTTTCTTTTCTAGGTTTCAGCTCCTCTCTGCAATCTGCCTCATTTTGTTTACTTTTAAGAACCCTCAGGAATTGTTTACGGAGCACTTAGGTAGTTGACAACAAAAATTTTAGCTGTAATTAGCTAAAAATGGACTGTGTTGATTCCAGAACCACCCAAACCTCTTAATTGTTTTAATGAGGATAATAATTTAAGGCATGTCCTGGGAAGGAAAATTTAGGGTCAGTTATAGAAAATTGTGATTATATGTTTTTTGCTTTTCTTCTCTTTTCAGATTTTTTTCTTTCACCTTATACTGGCCTCTTTTTCCCCTAAGAAACACAATTCTTTCATGTTTACTCCTGGGTTTCTAGTGCCCGCTATTAAAAACCTTACCCAGACCAGTTCTCATCCTTACTGTTTTCCCAACCCTGCTGAGAATCCCATTTTGAATTTAGTTATCAGGTGAAACACAGTTGATAAATTGATTCTGTTTAAGATACCATTGTCTGATAATGATTCTCTACTTAGTCAGTATTCCACCACCACATTTTAAGTATCTTTTTTGCAAGGAGACTTTGTATTAAGTCTAAAGCCTCATCTCTAATGGCAGAATTTTAAGCTTTAGTATTAGGTATTATAGAGATATTTTCACAAAGAAGATAAACAGGAATTCTCAAGTTAGTGGGAAAATTTTACCCAAATGTAAGGGCAATCATGGTTAGTTATTTATATGTGTAATTTTTATTATTTATATTTAATAAAGAAGTAACTAATATTTTTAAAAACTTTATTAGTAAAAAAAATGTAAACTTTGGTAATAGTTTATACTTTTTACTCTAATTTTTTAATTTAGCAATAAATAATAGAAAAATATCTCTAATCCAGAAAAAGCCAGGCTTATCTTTTTCTTATTACTTTCATTGTGACCTTTAAGATATCGTTAAAGACTTTTACTAAATGAAAGAAAAAAATGGTAAATATAATGAGCTGTGAAAAATAGATAAAAAGTTAAATGTAAGTAAAAATTTCTAAAATCTATACAGATATATTTTTCTACCCTCACTCCCCAGGCCACCCACACCCACACCCACATGAATGAAATTTCTAGAATGTAAATCTAACTTTATAGGTCTTAGAAGAAATGTATGAAAACATCAGCCAATAACATAGCATTTGGGCAATACAATCAGTAGTCCTTAAAATTTAACTTAGGCATCATCCTCTCTATAAAGTTTTCCCTGACTCCTGCCAAAAGAATAAAACACTTTACTCTGTATGTATTAGGAAAAACATTTTCATATTCTATTCTAATTACTTATTCAATTGACAGTCTCTTTTACTGGATTATGGGCTCTTTCAAATCAGAAACTCAGTCTTACTCAGTTTTTGCTCCTTCAGAGTCATAGTAAATCCTCATTTAGTGTCTATTAAAAAAGAGACATAAAAAGTAAAGAAAGAAAGAAAGAAAGAAAGAAAGAAAGAAAGAAAGAAAGAAAAAAAGAAAGAAAAGAAAAGAAAAGAAAGAAAAAAAGAAAAGAAAAGAAACAAACAATGTAGCACCAGAGTTCTTATGGTCCAGGTGGGGCTAGGCATGGGACAGCCAAGTGTCAGACATTTAAGTGAGTGATAACAAAGTGTAACTTGGAAAACCAGAGCCCCAGGTTCTTGTCACATGGGTAAGGAGAACCTAGTGCATTTGTATTTACTCTAGGTTAGGAGGTAAAGGGTCTAGCAAATCAACAAAAGAGGCAAGGCAGGGAAGGAGAGAACTTACGATGGCATGGTGTGACGAACTAGACTGAGTTCACATGGTCAGAACTCAGGGGTCAGTCAGGTACACACCACACGAAATCATAAACAAGAAAGAATTCTGATTTCAGAACATATTCTGACATAGTAATTGAGGAAAAGAAGCAATGGCTATTGGCATCTTATTTCTGGCAATTTCTTTAAAACAGTCATTGTGATTTTATTTTACTCTTAGCTTTGGGCTATTCTAAAGACTCTAGGGACAGCCAGCTACTTAAAATAACAAAACATTTATTATGTGCTTAGTGTATGCAGACAACTATTCAAGATGCTATGTACTGTGCTAAGAGAAATCTCACCAAAAATCTGTTTAGGCAAACACAATATAATGTGTGTGTGTGTGTTTGTGTGTGTGTGTGTGTGTGTGTGTGTGTGTGTGTGTGTGTGTGACTTCAGCTGGGTTGAAATAATGTGTTTCAAGGTTGGCCTGGCAGAAATTCATGTTGTGAAAAGTCTTAAATAATATTGGAGGAAAATTCAACAAAGACTTGAAAATCAAGTAAGGTTTAGAGGTTAGGGTAGGTGAAGCATTGTTCCCTTCTGCTTAATGCTCCTTCTCTTCTGTCTGACAAGATACTGGGCTAGATTCCACAATTTGATAAGTAGAAATTTATTAATCTCATTTGAGAAACTAGTCATTTAATTAATTCAGTGAAGTATTTTTTAAAATACTTTGTATATGTCCAGTATTGTGCCAAACGTTGTGCAAGATCCAAGATAATCTTGGCATTATCTTGCTTTTGAAAGTTTATTGGGAAGATATATGAAGCAGTATGAAAAAATAATAAGTATTACAGCAAAGATCTTGAAAGGATTTAAAACAAACCATGAAGAGCACGGCATAGAAAACTACTTGCTTTCTAAGATCATACCTGTCATGAGGACAAGCAAGGACATAAATGACTATTGGAACATTCTTTGACTATAGGCCTCTACTTGGTTTTGTTCATGGTCTTGAGATACTTTTCTTTTTCTTGGGTTCCAAAGGACTTCTGAGTAATTAGTATCATTGCCATGGTTTTTATGCTGATGCTCTGGTTGCTGCTACCCAAATACTGAGACTCTGAGAAGTCTTAAGGAGGACTGGGCCTCTAAACCTCTATTGGGTAATAGGAGAGGAACAGCAGTCTATAGACCTTGGGTGGGTACATTTGGAACAGCTGAAATGGTTACAAGAAAGAAGCAAAGATTTTCAGCTTATATAGAACTGTTATAATTGACTCTGTTTCTCTTGAGGTTGAGAGAATACATTTTTTACAACCTAATGACAGCTCTCATGGCAGCCCTAGATGGTCTTATCTTAGGTGGCTCTAGCTGTTTGATGTTTCAATTTCACAGTAAGTACTACCAAATAAATTAGAATACATTCTTCAGGAATGCTGTATTAGACATTTGGTTGTAAGAAACAAAACATACTTAAGCTAGTTTAGTGAAAAATTTTTTATTTAGTATAAGAAACATGGAAACAAGCTGGGTCTTCTGAGAATGAAGTTAGCAACCGAAAGCTGTTAAGAATAGAGACAGCTACTCTCTCTGGGTTATTGACTTTTGCTTTTTTGGCACATTTGCTATATTCTCTTATTTAACTGTGCAATTTGGCTCTCTACGACTCAAACATTGGTGCATGCATGGTCAGAAATGACCCCTCTAGCCCCACCTCTGCATGAACTTTCCTTGGAAGCTCCCCTCTATTTGACTCTAGCTAGCTGTGTAGGTTTTAGTTCAAAGCCTTGTGGAGGAAGCTGCCCTTGAGACTAGTGCCCATGTATTGTCCAGTCATCTATGGCCAGAAGAGCATGGCCATGTGGTAAAAACATGACCATCTAGGCCCACACCTGAAGTAGATACTGTGATGTAACAGATAAGAGGACATGAAGTAGGCAGGAATCCCCAAACATGCTTGCAGAAGTGCACATGGATGACATCTTCTATGTATTGTTCTTTGCTGAAATCAAATCACTTTCCTAGCTCTTTCTCAAGCAGGATGATTCACTGCTTTCCTGTAGTCAACATTTTGAAAGCTCAAGGGCCTCAAAGAAGTAACTGCCAAATTACAAAGTTACCTTTTGTGTTTCCTTTAAGAGTCTTGGTAGAAAAGGAGTCCTGGTGGCCTGCCTGGATACCTCAGGATTCTGGAGGTGCTCTTGTCAATTTGAATACCAGTACAACCCTATTCATACATAGTAAATATGAATGAATATTACATGCTGATTGTTAACAAAGCAAAGAGAATAATGTGGGTAAGAATTATCAGTGGGAAAGATTCCGTCCTTTGATTCCTCCTACTCCATGAATTGATTTAAAGAAAGTTAACTGTTGGGATTAAAATGTATCTTGGAAATTAGGGAGTAAATCTGATTTAAAATCATTCAATAACTATTTTCTGTTTGCATACTATGTGAAATCCTGATTGAGATGGTATTCCTTATTTGTAATAGGCATCTCTGTTTGCAGAACTGGCTACATAATTTGTAGGACCCAGTGCAAAACAAAATTTCAGGACCACCCAGGTTAAAAAAAATATTAAGAATTTCAATATGGTTATAGAAGAGCATAAAGCCAAGTTCAGGGCCCTTTTAAGTGTGGTGCCCTGTGTGACTGCACGGCCTGTATGCCCATGAAGATGACTGCCTGTATGAGAATGGCTAGTTCAGTTTTAACTTTCTCTCTCATTATTTCATGAGAAAAAGAAATGTAACTTCTTTTCTTCCCATAGATACATTGAGGTAGACCAGATGGTTCTGATCTTTCTTCAGACTGTTACTGTGCCACCAGAAAAAGCTCAATGTGTGCAATTTTTAGAAAAAGAATAAAACTAAATGTGGTATGTCATAATTTAGTTACAATATCAGTTTATCTGTAGTCATTGGTTGACATAAAAAGATATTCACTGTAATGGTTTTCATGTTAAATCTTCCTTTTTTGTGTATTTTCTTATTCTTTAAGACTTGAAGGTGGTTAAGTTTATAAACTCCTTTGTATACAGTATACAGACTTTACATACAGTTAATTTTGGTTTAATTTGTATCTTGACTTATAATAGCCTACAAAACAGCAATTCAATACATTGTTGTTGAGGAAGACAATTGAATGGTTGCATTTCAAAGGGATACAGTGATTTATAATGCCAAAATTTGAGAATTGCAAGTATTTATTATGTAAAACCAGAGGGAAGTATCTTATCCTGAGGGGAAAATGGCAGTTTTCTATAAGCTGTATAATGTACCTTAAAGTAATTTAAGTAATAAGTTTTATCCCAGGATTTTCATTAACTCAAGCAGCATGCATTATAAAATACATGAGGCTGATGCATTATAAAAATGTTGATTTTTTTAAGAAAAGGGGGCTTATATAAATATTTAGATGGAAAAGTTTCTAAAGAGAAAATAAAGGTTCCTGCAAGTAATTTATAAAAATTATGATAAAATTATCCTTTTTTAGCATTAACATAGCCTGAAATTCAATATATGATTACGTAGGCAAGGTCATTTTCTGTTTGAAGACTTGAGCTCCTGAATTGATCCATTTTCCTTTATGTATTCTTCTTCCCACTGTGGTGCTCCCTATAGCTCCAGCTGGGCTCTCTGCAGAGCTGTCTCTCCCTCTCCCTGTGTGGGTGATTCTGTCAGGAACAAGGCACCACATCACACACAGGCAGGAACTGCAGCTCTGGGTATCCTACAGCCCTGCTTTGTTCCTGAACCAGTAGAAGCCTAACTGGCAATGTACCAAGAGACTCCTTCCCATGAGGGGGAGTGATCTGTAAATAGTCTGTCACCTTGTACTCATTGTCTGGTATATGACAAAAATTTAGTGTCTGCCTAAGCAGAAACCTGCATCTTCACCTCTGTGTTCCTTGCCATCTCACTGTAAGTGTGGCCAGTCTGGATTTTCTTCCTGATGGGCTTTTGTTTTCTGGTTCCCAGTCTAGTATCCAGATGTTACTGAATTCTATTTCATGGAATTGGCTGGAACTGAACCATATTTCCAAGCTCATCCAGCCTTTTCTCTGAGCCTGGATCCTGCTTTGTATATCTTTAAAGAGACTTGAATTGAACTTTCGAGTCTTACTCTCCTTTCTGCTCAGCTGGACAACTCTTCCATGATTGAAAATTGTTCTACATGCCTTTCCTTGCCCCTTAGAATAAGATTTTGGAAATGTTGCAGCATGCCTAGATTACACTTAAGTTTGCTATGTTCCAGTGTGACTGCTGTCCTCTTCCCGTAGGCCTCACAGGCTCCTGTTCTGTGCTGGTCTTAAAGGTCCCAGAATGTCACCAGAACTTGGCCAACTATGACAGGAACCGGGAAACTGACTGAGATAAGTCATGAATTGTAGTGGTTTATCAAGATATTGTGAATGTAATCTGAGTTAAGTAGTTATAACTGAGTTGATCTTCTTTAGTAATAAATGTGAAATCTATTTTATCTATTGGCAAGAGAATTCTTGTAAGATGCTAAAGAATGGAAAATACCATAGTATGAGCACTTGTTGACCCACTTCTCCCACCTTGTGGGGTAAAGCTCAAAGTGTGACTGCTTTTCTTTTAGCCAGATAAGCCGATCCATGATTCTTTCCAGTTTAGTGGCTTTAAGAGGCTGAGAAGTCCTAGAGCTGATAAGTTTTCTGTTCTTCAGTGACTATCTGGTTTGGAATTGGCTCCAGAGCTGCTCCAGAACAATTAAGAGTAACTGAATTTTTGGCTCTTATTTGGCAATCACTTGACCACTAGGGGCCTACTCTCCTTTAGCTCTTTTTTCTCCACTTACCTTGAGACTATTCAGAACCAGAATTTCTTTTTGGTGATCACTGTGACAAGGAAGAGTGCTTTTAGCACCTATTACCTCCGTCTGGGTGCTGTCTGTCTTGTGTCCTGTACCACAGGTTCTTTCTTCCATATCAAAACCCACTCTGAGATTACACTTGAGAAAGAGCAGCATACTTTCCAAATAAAATATAAATAAGCAATAGTAGAAATGTAAGCAAAACAATCATTAAAATTAAGTTAATATATTAAGACCTAAATAATGAAGATGAGAAAATTTGAGATAGGGGGAGAAAAATTTGACAGAACAACATAGGTTGAGAACACTAGGCATAATTGAGAATTTTCTAAGTTTTCTAATATCCAAGACTAAAATGACAACATGATCAGGTTCATAGGCCTTATTTTGTTCTTGATTAAAAAACAAAAACAGAAACAAAAACCACATACTCCTAAGAAGAGATAAAATGATAAAAAAAAGTATATATAATCTATCTATACTCTGAGAAGAATTCATCTCATGATTCTCTAGTTTAAGGGTTAATATGTGTTTTTATATATTTATAATATATATATATTATATATAAACATTTATGGATGTTTATAGAGTATTATTTTGAAACATATATTATATTTATATGTGTGTGTATATATACATATAGTATGTTTATAGTGCATATATATATATATATATATAGTGTTTGTGCATACAGTATACATATATAGGAAGCACAGTCCCATGATGCTATCCTCTAGGCAGAGCTTCTAGGAATTTATAGGTTTTAGGACATGTCTGGTTATGAAACTATACAAATACATAATGCAGTTACTCCTTGTCATGAGCTTACCTTTCAGTGAAGTCACACTGGCTTTGAGGGTTAGGTAGGAATAGATCATTGTTGGTGGATATTTGTCACGGTCTTGATTTTTATTCAATATTTACTTTGTACTTTGGTCTGGCCCTAGAAGCCATACTGGCTGCTGTAATAAAGTTGTACAAATGTATTTTCTGCTCAGGTTTGGTAACCTAACCAAACAGACCTTTTTTGAGTTAAGAGTGACAAGTTAATCCTAGCATCTTTAAAGTTATTTTCTGCTTGCTTTCTTAGAAGGTGTAAATACTTCATTGTTTGGGGAATTCTTTGTTTATAGTTCATTTATTCTTCCAATACCAAGAAAGATGCTATTAGTGGGATAGATTTTCTGTTAGAACACATTTTAATCTGTGCACACGTATATTCTTCCTAGAAAAAGAGAAAAATATCCATTTACTAGCATCTAGGGGTATAAGGAAATAAAGAAAATGGGGGGAAAGGCATATTCATTTTTCTCCAAAAGATAATAGGATATTAATATTGAAAAGAGTATCAACTAATATGTAGAGATAAAAATTGGTAGTATCCTACTTATATATCTTTCATTTTTTGTTATATTTATAAAGATGGTTGATTAGTCATGCACTAAGGATTCAAAGTACTTAGACCTTTAAAAGGATTTTCCTTGGCATAAAGATGACTAAGTAATGGGTACTCATCTTCCCTTGGTCCTGGACCATTTAAGCCTCTGCGCCCACACAGTGAACATGCAGTTCCGAAAAACTATTCACAGTTGTGATGTCGGTGGTTGCTCCTCTTTGAAATTCTTTCTGATATTTCTGTACCCTTTTTCATATCTACTACCCCCTGGAGTCATGTTCCTAGATCTCTGATAGCCCGTGGCTTTATTGGTCTGCTCCAGGTACTTGCCTAAGGGGCACTTGTTCTGATCATCAGTTTAAGCAATTGACCTTCATCCCACCACCTCAGACAATCTTTTGTTATTTACACGTTACGTTCATCATAGCAGTAGTTAAGAGATGACTATTTTTTCTCATGTTGACTGCTTTATTTTAAAACCTTTTCCCAATGGGACTGTTCTACCTGCCTTTTTTCTTGGGCAAGTAGAGGATATTTAATTAATTATTAATTTTAGTTATCTCTAGCATACATTGTGTTGGGTCATTCTTATCTTTATATTATATCTCATATGTAGGTGAAATTTCTAGGCGTCTAAACATATCGGTGCTTCTTTCAAGGCTCGACATTCCCTTAGGAAAAGAATTAAATTGTATATTGGGTTCAGTTCATTCTAGACTCATACCTTATCTTTTCTCCAGTCACATGGGTGGTGATGAGCATTGGAGGAGAGAGAGAGAGAGAGAGAGAGAGAGAGAGAGAGAGAGAGAGAGAGAGAGAGAGAGAGAGAGAGAGAGAGAGAGAGAGAGAGAGAGAGAGAGAGAGAGAGAGAGAGAGAGAGAAAGAGATCAAAGGTACTGCATATTTTTAGAGGAAATTTGGGGGCAATATGGAAAAGAAAATTTGAATGTGGTAGGGAAGAGGAGAACTTGGAGGCTGGGAGACTTAATAAATTTTGTCTATTTCAAAATATTGTTGGAAATCAGCTCTACATAAAATGTAAATATGTTTTCAATTGCTCTTCTCATTACTTGCCCCTCTTGACCAAAGTGACTAGAGGCTGATTGTACAAGCACACGTAAGAGGAAAACTTTCAAAGACTCAGTGTATAAAGAGCCAGTAGTCACCTCATAATGTGATATACACACTTACTAATTCTTGATTCTCTTCCCCATTTTAGCCCTTACGTGCTTTTCCCCTGATTTCCCTTGTGACAGTAAATGTACCCCTATTTATTCCTAGACTCAAGCCAAAACCTTTGCAGTTATCTCTGATTCCTCTATTTCCCTCATACTAAGGGGGTGGGAAGTGGGTACAGCTTTCTCATCGAATTTATCATAGCCTATAGGCCCTTCAGAATCTGGCTCCTAGTTAATCTCTGAATTCTTCTACTTCTTCCTTTACTCACTGCACACTAATTCTGTTGATTCTCTGCTATTCTTGGAATGTAGATACATTATCCACATCAGGGCCTTTGCACTTGCAGTTCTCTCTACCTGTAGTACTCTTTTCCTGGATATCTATCTGGTCCACTTCATTTGGGTTTCTATTCACATATCATTACATTAGAAAGGCCTTCCATGGCTACTCTATCTAAACTAGAACTTCCCACTGCTTTATTTACCCACTTTATTTTTTTTTCATTGTAGCACTTACTACTACATAACATGCTTTATTATATACTATTATATATGTATTGATTCATTGTATGTTTCCCTCACTAAAAGGTGTTATATGCATTTTCTTTTATGTTTGTTATTTGTTTCTCTTTTGTGATCATAGATTTGTTAAATGAATAAATAAACTGACAAACAAAAGAATGACCTTCTTAGAACTAGTAGCCATAACCTAGAACAATTTTCATTGAAACAACTTTATGGTAAAGACAAGAGTAAATAGAAAGGAATTACATTATTTTCAGGGTGCTGGGTATGGAAGCAACTTCCTGTCTAACCCTAGGTGCTGCCTGTCTTCTTGGCCTCTAAGGAGAAATTATTTGATAGATCAGAGGCCAGAAACTATAGCTTGGTGACTCCCTGGGGGGGAAAGTGACCCCCTGTAGAAGGAAATGATAATAATTCCAATGAAGTTCTTTGCAACTTTTTGAACCACAGGTTTCTAATAAATAGATTATGAAGCAGATGCTTTCCTTAGCAAGGTCAAATTATAAACACTTAAAATAACAAAAGAAAACCCAGCAGAAACAGGGTACTCATTCTCAAGGAACTATGGGGAGAAGACAAGTGTCAAACCATATTTCTATAGTAACTAAGTATCTTATAACTTGGCCTATTAATGCAAACTGTGGCGGTGGACTATGTGGACATGCTCCAGTAAGGGCTATTTAGAACAATGGTAATAACGTGTCAATAATAGGAAAGATAGACTAATTACTTAATCGCATGAGCTAAAAATCACATAACCTTTGTGAACAAAGAAGTTCCTCTGTCTTTGTCAAGTAGAGAATAGAATTGAAATGTATCAATCAATGTATAGTATATAGCATTTGGAAGAGCATGACTGGCCAGACTCTTAGCATAGAGGATGGAATTTCAAACAAGATGAATTTCGAGACATGGGATGGCTCAGTCACAGCAGAGAGGAAATAATCAGAAAATAAAATCTAGGAAGAAGAAAACTGAAAGGGGAGTTAATAGCTGTCTTCTACTTTATAAAGTGTTCTTTTGCAGACAAAAATGAACTGCTGTTTTTTAACCTTTCTTTTAAATCTTCATCACTCTCTAACTCTGTGAAACAGACTCTTCTGTTTGAGCAATTCCTTGATTATGTGATACTCTAACTCTGCTGCCTAAAATATCCTTCACCCCACTTCATGATCTGGTGAAACTTTTCTATTTCAAAGCAGACACCTCCCCAACCTTTCTAGAAGGACAAGCCTTCCGTGTTCATTTCTTCCATGGTACTGTAATTTCTTTCCACTATCACTGTGCCTTGTTGGCCTGCTGAAGTGCTTTCAGGGCCTGCTCCCTAATAGCCTGAGATTTTTCATAAATCTAAGTATTGCTTTAATTATTCTCATCTTGCTTTAGCACAGAGTAGATTCTCCTGCAAATTTCACCTTCTATATGAGGTCTTTCTATTGCTCCAATTTTAAAGTAATTTGTATCCTAGCCTTCTGTACTACCATTTAATTTTTACTTCTCCTGATGCATTTGTCACAGTCTGTTCTGCCTTAGAAATACTCGAGTTTATGTGTTTTCTCCCTTCAGAAGACCAGAGGCCCCTTGATGGCAGGGACATTGTCTGATCTTGTACTCTCTTATGTACCTAGCTCAATGCTGGTTCATAATAAATGCTCAAAAACAATGTTCAAATTAGACTAAAGAAATATTGACTTAGGCTTCCAAGTGAAAACTTCTTATCTCTTAGGTGAGAAATTGACTGTCCTGATGGCTGTTAAGCATTGTATGGATAGCAGAATACAATGCCTAATTTATTTCCTGAAGGTTATGTAATTAAAAATGGAATAGATTCATATCTTTGAAAGCAGAGGAATGGATATCATGACCTTGCAAGTTAGCTTATTTTCCACTCAAAATTTAGTAACCTTTCCTGCACTCTTCCTTAATCGATTATTTCAAGTATGTGAATATAAATATATACAAAGTTCTGTGAAGAAGAGAAATTTCAGACAAATTCAGGAATGCCAAATGACATTACATCTCAACAAGACCACAAAAGACCATAGTACTTTCAAAATCAAAATCCTACCAAATCCAAAGAACTGAATTGCTAATAGTAGAATTTTAGGCACATGGAGGAAATGGGATGAGTTAGATGGTAAAATTTGATCAGCTCTTCAAATCATAACATGGAGGCTAAATGTCTGCTATACACTGGACTGCTATGAAGAAAATCAATTGTTACCAATCCTTTCTCTACCTGAAATAAAAGTTTTTTCTTCAGAAGAAGGGACTCATGATTAAACTATAAAAGTATAGAGAGATCTATGGAGTTGTAGAGTCTATATTGTTGCTTGCTCTATTTTTTACTCACGGTAAAGTCACTCAGCTAATCTCACTTGGTTTCATGATAGACTTTAGTCCTCCACATAAGTTAATTCAATTTTTTACTCTTTCCTTCATTCTAATTTTAGGTATAATATTATAGCAAGGTTGCCTTTTCTAATTTAAAGAATATAAAATACAGGTCTATGAATTTCTTCCTATCTCTACCATGGTGAATCATCCTTCTGAACTAAAAGAGAAATTGAGGAAAGTCTCCCTTTGGTTATTGTTTTCAAAACGTATTGAATCAATATGGTTAAAGTTTTTCATTTTATTTTGCAGATCACATAAATGTATCTTTTTCAAGTCCCATTTGGCACATAAAATTACTTTTTAAGATATTATAAGATTGTTAGTAATTGAAGGCAATATCCAATATTTCTGCAGGGGAGAAATAGCTTTGTTTTTTCTGTTCATCCTTTCAAGTTTAAGAAATTTTACTATTTGCGAAATAGACCAAGTATAAACTAGAGTTTCCTTGAGGCCTGTTTTAAAGATAGTTGTTTCGATTTTGCAAATAGTATGTTTCAAATGAGTGAGTTAGCCAGCAGGGCAGATATTGCAGACATGGATTCATTTTGGAATTGTATTGTGAACTTATCATTTCATAGGTGGCTCTGCTTGTTAATCAATATAAGTGCAATATTTTTACTAAAAAAGAATTAAATTTCTTAAGAAGTATGTTAAATTGTGACTCAGATGTATTTCTCTGTTGCACTTTACACCAAATAAAGCTCATGTAAAGAGTATAATGACAACTGTTCCATGGCATATTATGTGCCTTCCAAGAAAGGTAAAAAGTTTATGCTTCTTTACAGATGAGATACCTCATTGTCCTTTGAGAATAGTCTGAATTTAAGTTCATGTACTTCCCTTTTACTGAAATGCATCGAATGGCCTTGGATTGTTTAAGAAGAATGGGAAAGAAAATTTGAGTGTAAGCTTCATGAAGGCATATGCCATCTTGTTCATAACTTTTCCAAGTTTCTAACAGCATAGTTTAAGGCAAAAATAAAAATTTAATGAAAATCAGTGGTTTTCCTGTTTATAATTCCTTTTTTTTTTAAAAAAAAATGTAGAAGATGTCCCTTGCTGCTTTAGATTGCAGTGATCAAGAACAAGAGTTTTAGTGTAAAGCAGGCCTGGGATAACTATTGATTCGGTCAAGTTACTAAATATTTTTCTAAACCTCAGTCTTTTCATTTGAAAGGTGATAAATGAGATGCTGTATGCAAAGCCCTTTAAAGTGTTTGGCACATAATAAGTTTATGATAGATGGGATTTCTTACAAACAGTGCATTTTATAGAATATTTGCTTACATCGATTTTTACTTGTTCTGTTACAGAAATAGAGGAGACCCTGCTTGAGCTCAAGCAATATTTTCTTTTTGAATTAAGGCTTGCCTGTGTGTGTCTGGACAACTGAGTATCTTGTGAAGAAATTATTTATATGAGGTCTGTGGTACTTCCTGAAAAGGCCTATAACAAGAGATTTGAAGCACATCACTTTGGTTAAAGTCAAAGACAAAAGGTTATTTTTGAGGACAGTGCCTCCTGCTGGTCAGCCAGCTCCCAGGTTGAATTCTAGAGTGGAGCCCTAAAATAAAAGTAAAAAAATACTAAAAGCTAAATACTAAACACTAAAAACACCATTTCAGCAAAATCTCCACATAAGACATCATCAGCATCATTAATTCCAACAGCATTGGTAGCTAGGGAGACAAAGATGTATATTTTGTAAGAATTCTTGCAACTTAGGTTCAATATTGGCATACTGTCACTTCTGACACAATCCATTGGCCAGATAGATCAAGTCAACAGGGAAAACAGACTCTTACCTCCTGATAGGAGTAGCTGCAAAGTCACATTGCAACAAATAAAGAAGAGTGGGGAGAGAATTGGGGCTATTCTATTAACAGCCCCTTCTTCTCCCTCATCCTTGGGTTTCTAAAAGCTTCAATTAAAAAGACATCAAACTAAAGTTCCAAAGTTTAAAATCTAAATTTGTTTCAAATATGGCTCTTTACATGTAGTTCCTTTTGATGCAGAGAACTATGAACTAAAATGACAAGTTAACTGCCTCCCACCTACCCAATGTAGAGATAGCAATAAGATGATGGCAAACAACACTGTCATCAAGCAGGAGAAGAAGAATGAGAAGCACTTAATAGTCACTGGTTTATAGCAGTTCTGAAGTTCAGCTGGAAACATATTGCCAGACCCTCTTATCCCGGGAGTTGGGAATGTTCCTTAATTAGACCTAGGCTCTTCCTGGAAGTATATTCTCAGCCCATTGTCTCTATTGTTACCTACCAGTGGCTCTGCAGTCCTTAGCTTTTCATCACTTTTTACTCTCCCACTCATTTTTCCTTGGCCGTGACCCCCTTGGCTACTTCTGAAGAAACAGCCCACTTTTGCCAGCAGATTTACTTTGGTAGCCTGCTTCCTTCCTATAACATGTTGAAGGTCAACATCTTTTTACAATTTGAACAATGTGTGCCTTTTAGTACAGGGTATTGGTATTTTCACAAGCATACTGACTAAAAACTTTGTGATCTTCTAATAAATTGAGTAAAAGTCCACTCCATTGAACAAAAACCAAACATTTCTCTTTCTCTAGTCTTGCTGCTACTTGGGGATGGTTTTTGTGGAACCACACTGTGAAGATTCGTATAAGTTCTTTCATCTAAATTTGAGGTCCTATTAGGTATCACCTAATTCTCTCAGATATTTTAACCCTTGGTTTTATCTTTGTCCTCAGTCTCGGGACACTGGGGACATTCCGTAAGTTATGGCCCATAATACCACCTTCAAATTCTGTTTGCAAACTGGTCAGTTATTTCTTTATCTTATCTATTATTATTGTTTTATTATTATTTGTGTATCCTATCATATGCTAAACATTTTTAACATTTTATTTGGAGATTTCCTTAAACAGATGAAAAGTTCATTAGATATATTTTTTATCTTCCACATAAGCCAGACTATCATTTTGCCAACTGTTTTGCTACTCCATAGCACAAGTCATCATGTTTTCATCCTCCAATATAATTTTTCACCATTTTTCTAACTTTTGCTAACAGTTTGCTTTCTGTTTTCTAACCTCTGCTTCTTACCAAGTCCCAAAGTCAATAGTATATGTCTTATATTTTGTTAAAGCAGCACCCCTCCTAGGTATTAATTTCTATATTCTTTAGCTATTATTGCATAATATCCAAAAATTAGAACTGAAAGCCATAAGAAACTCATTATTATTCCTGAGTCTGTGCATCAGCTTGGAAGTTTTGATCTTGATTGGATTTGTTCAACTATTGGAGTCACTCAGCAGAATGGCTGGGGGCTCCCTGAAATAGGATGTCTGGAAGTTGGTTGCTTTTGGCTGTTGGGGGAGACTCATTATCTGGCAAACTAGCCTGGGATTATTCTCGAGAGAGAGGAAGCAACAATGTGCAAGACGTGCGGAGGTCCAGGCTCAGAAAAAGGCACACTATCACTTCTGACCTTTCCACTGGTCGTAAAGCCAACCTAGATGCCAGGAGCAGGGAAATAAATTTCACTGCTTAGAAATTTCAGAGTCACATTTTAAGACATGGATTAAAAAAATGTTAGAGTATTGGGGCCATTTTTGTCTTCAATTCATCACAGTTTTAAACTCTGAAAACTTGTTTATCTTATGCAAGATAGATGGTTTTGTGGTGCTATGTAGTCAATTCTGTGAGCTACTGGCTTTGTCCTGGTTCCTCCCATCTTCTTTCAAACAGTGAACAGTAGTTCTTAAGACATGTATTGGAGGCCAGCTATATATGCTTCCATATACTGAAAAAGAGTTTGGAAATCTATTTTGATACTAATATGTTCTTAGTATGATTATAAGTAATTTTATTTCTTTTCTATGATCTGCCATTATTTCAAAATTTCTGTAATTGAATATTCTTTTCTAAATTATATAATTTTTTTTTAAAGTAAAATGCCAGGGTCTTATGTACAATTTCCAGGCCACTGTGGCTGCTCTCCATCCCTTTATTACCAAGGCCAATGGCAAAGGAATGCATATCCTCTGCCACATTTATACCATTAGCATTTCATGAACTGTTTCTTTTGAAGGAGCTCATATTCAAACACTTATTTTTTCTTTCTTATTTTTTAAATATCTCTAAGTTAGATAATTAAGTGCAAGTTAATTAGTGAGCAAAATAGTGGGTGTGGGAATCTTTAAAAATTCAAAAAATATACCTTTAAGAAATATACTGGGCATAAAAATATTTTTACATAATTTGTTCTATAAAAATTGCAATCCCAGAACACTAAGTATATTGTGTCTCAAATAGGATATACTTTCTTGGAGCTCAGCTAATTAGTTTATTTTGTAGTTAATTTAATCCCTGATCAATAAATTACAAAACTGTAGACAAAGCCATTCTAAAATACTGTCTGATTAACTATGCTTGTAAAATCTCAGGGTGAGGGACTGAGTACACCTTCAAATCTATGTTTTACAATGTTCCAGCTTTTATTATTGTCTTCTCACATACTATATATTCAATAAGCTATTACTGAACAAAGTATAATGTCTAAACTAATACTCCACACTATAAAATAGTATTACACATTATGTTATAATGCTGGAATTTTATATCCCTATAAAATTGCTTTAGGAAATGATTTTTGGGTCCAAGCTTTAGCCTTTTTTTTCTTGAGTGCATCTCATTTTAAAGCAGTTTAGTCGGCATTTATTTTTCTTAAAATCAAACACCGTGAAACATGATAGAATATTGATCACCTTACTTTACTGTTTTCAGAATCCATTATGTCTTTTGTGACAGAGAACTGATAAAACCGCATGGTTTGGTAGCTCACCATGATTCATGGGAAGATTTTATGAGGAGACCTTATGCCATGCTCAGTACGGCATCCAGGACACGTTCAGAAAATTCCTTAGAGCCCTCTCTAAACTCTAGATGTAGCTCAGGTAGAGTGTGACTTTAGTGTCAAAGTTGTGTTCCTTTCCTAATACAAACAACTGTGATGACAATAAACAAGTTTCTTGTGATGGTTAATTTCACATGTCAAGTTGACTGGGCTAACAGATGCCCAGATGGCTGGTAAAAAATTACCTCTGCATTTCCCTGTGAGGGTGTTGCTGAAAGAGATTAGCATTTGATTCAGTAGACTTAGTAAAGCAGAAAACCCTCACCAGTGAGGGTGGATATTTTTCAGTCCTTTTAGGGCCTGAATAGAACAAAAAAGCAAAGGAAGGATGAATTCTCTCACTCTGTTTGAGCTGAGACATCAATCTCCCCCTGCTAGACATCGGCACTCCTGGTTCTCAGCCTTTCAGAGACTGAACCTATATCATCACCCCACTAATTCTCGAATTTTGGACGCAGACTAAATTATTCTGCAGTCTTGCCTGGTTCTCCAGCTTGTAGACGGCAGATGGTGGGACTTCTTGGCCTCCATAACTGCATGAACCAATTCCTATAATAAATCTCCTCTTATTTATATCTATATATCTATATATATATCCATATATATATTCTGTTGGTTCTTTTTTTCCTGGAGAACCCTGATTAAGTATAACCTTTATCTTCTCTTGGGCCACACATGAACATTGAATTTTAGATTCAGGACACAGTTGCATACAGGAACCAGAAATTTTATAGATATTTAGAGATATCCCTAAAACTGCTAAGAGGAAAAGACAAAAGCAAGTACAATAAAAAAACAAAAAATCACATGGATCATATATTAGTATTATAGTCATATAAGTTTTGTCCCAAAAGGGTGCTTTTTAAAGAGCATAAAAGATTGCACAGAAAACAGGGAAATGATTATTTTTTATTAAAAAATTTAAAAAGAATGTCTTGATTTTTATAGGTACTTACCCTATAGATAATACAAATATGTATAGACAAGCAAGTATAAGGTACATATACTGCTACATATAGGGTACATATACTGCTGGAAAAAAAAGCAAGTATATTATAACTCTACTTGAATTTTAAAAATTGAAGAAAGGTTGGACTTCATTAAAATTTGAAACTTCTGTGGTTCAAATTGTCCTCCTAGGTATATATCCAAGAGAAATGAAAATCTATGCCTACAAAAAAACTTGTACACCAGTGTTCATAGCAGTATTATTAATAACACCCCCAAAATGGAAACAACACAAATTTCCTTCAACTGATGAATGAATAAACAAAATATAACATTTCTGTGATGAAATGTTATTTCACTATAAAGGGGGATGAAATATTGATACATATTATACCTTGGGTAAAACTTGAAAATATTATATTAAGTGAAAGAAGTCAGTCACTAAAATCTGGTTTTGCATTATTCCATTCATATGAAATGTCCAGAATAGACAAATATTTAGAGAGAAAGTAGAATAGTGGTTGCCTGGGGATGGGGAGGATAGTGGGGAATGGAGAGTAATTCTTAATGCATATGGGTTTTGCAGGGGGGGGGTGATAAAAATGTTCTAAAACTAATTGTGGTGTTAGTTGTCCATCTCTGTGAATATACTAAAAACTATTGAATTAAGCACTTTCAATGGGTGAATTGTATGGCATATGAATTATACCTCAATTATATATATAAAAATTGAAGTGCATGCTCTGGTTCTGCCAAGAGGGAGACTTTCTAGTCCTACCAAAAATAGATTAGCCCCATCATTCTTCCCAGATATCCTTCTTACAGCTAAAAATCTCTAGATGTAATACAACAACAAGCAGAGGAAGAATGAAAGGTGGAAATAAGAAAGTGAACAACCTAGAGACCTCGGGACTTTAGGAATGACATGGCTACAAGTTCTCTGGATTTTTTATTGCCTCCCCTATATCTCACACAGAGCACTACAGAAGCCTCCAACCTAGAACTGGCAACATACACAGGCAAAAAGGCTCCAAGGAAATCATATCCCTTTAGGCAAAGGGTCAAAAAAGTGGTCTAATGACAGAAAATCTTTTTGACAATATCCACCTTATTCTGACCAAACACCAATGGAAAAACTACCTCTCTACCTCCTACAATTTTAGCTGGGATAAGTTAAGAGTTGATTTTCTACCACTACTCCCTACCCACTGCCCTGAGAAAGTATGCAGCACTCTCTTATTTTCCATGGTGTGGTGCTGGTGGAGCCCAGCTGGGAGCAGTTCTTCTGGCTCAACCCAGCAGAAGCAGAAGGCCGTTAACTGATTCCCCTGCTGGTATACTATTGACAAGATGGAAGGGGCAGGTGATCTTTTATTCTCCTCTGGGCAGAAGTAGACAGTTGTCTTGATTCTTCTGCCAGGGTAGCATCAGTGAGGCTGTGGGAAACGGATCTTCTATTTCTCACCAGGTGAAAGCAGATGATGCTCTGATTTCCCATCAGGGTAGTGCTGGCAGGTTTCAGTGGGGTGAGCTGAGCCTCTTCCCAACTGAATAATTAAATCTTATTAATAAGTCTTAGTAAGCTAATGAGGGTGACACCTCATGTCAGTAGCACCCAGTGAGGAGCAAATGGATGTAGACTTATTATGGATAGTTTATCCATTTATTTTTCATAACCACAAGTTAATCCATGGGTAAGATGAAAAGAAACCATCAAAAGGAAATCTCAAAACTCACAAACATTTAATTCCTATGTCTATTAATGTACATCAGTAACTTGATGCTTATCAAAGAATAGTACTTATAGAACGTCTCACAATTATCAATATGTATCTTTTGAGCACTATGGTCAAGCAGCGCTGGACTTGAAGATGTCAGCATGACAGTTGAAATGAATTTGAATTTTGTTTTTCTTTTTGCTTTGGCTTCAAAATCCTGTGGTTACTGCAGGTTAGGCTATTTTTGTCTTCAAGCTTCAATGAGCTAGCTGTGTTCATAAAGAAGCAGAACAATGGAGAAAGAGTGAGGAGGTAAATGAAGAGGCCATGGAGGAGGAGGGAGTCTCTACTTGAACAGTTATAAATCGTTCATGGGGAATGGTTGAATATTAGTGCTCTTGACTTTTGGCAACATGTTTACTAAGAAAATAGCTCTCATTACTCTACAATGAAAGTGTTCAACAAGTAAGAGCTCAGGGCTCCACTTCATTTTCTTTTCGAATTAATCTCCTAAAAGTCTTTCTTCAAGAATCCATTAGTAGGTCAGAGGGCTTAGCATCAGTTTCATTTTCTACTATTCTTTTCTTCTCATGACTCTTCCTGTCCCTCCCTCTTCCCCCTCACCTTGGGCTCTGTTTTTCCTCTTTCTTTTAGAAGCTGTAAAATATATAAGGGATAAATTATTTTTCCTTCATTGGAATTATTAGTCACTATGTGCATATGGTACTTAGTAATGACTTGGTTATTATTTAGTGTAATGGATGTTTATAAAGTAAAAAGGAACATTGTTCATAACTAACATGAATTTTCTTAGTAATTTAGAGTATTTACTAGTATACATGTAAATGTAAATATTTTAAATGGAAGAAATGCAAATTTTCAAGCCACTGCCCTTTCAGCAGGGCTGCTGTAATTTAGGCTTGTTGAAAAGTTAATGATGTAAGACTGTGTGTTATAACTCATGAAGTTCAATACTCATGGGTAGTATTTTCATCCACTTGAAAACTGAAGAATATTGAACTGTTTCAGAGGAGAAACACTGCATTTCATTTGCAAAAGTTATTAAGCAAATTTTTATAGTACTAATTGTTTTAACTAATATTTCCCATTTTCAACAAATAAGACTCTGAAAACTTTGTTGGGATAAAAGAAGGCTAGATGTTATTGTGTACATTAGTCACATGGACCTGGCTGAGAGTTTTAGAGTGTAAGTGGAAGATAAAACTCAGAAACTAAAATTATAGACCCAATTAGTGGTATGAATATCTACGTATCCAGATAAAAAGAGTCCCACAGAAGTGGCTAGCTCAGTCCTTCAGCTTTTTTGTATCTTATCCTCTATCTGCCTGGCAATGGAGTAGACTTGTTAGATTTGAAGTAAAACAGAAAGAGCTTCCTCAGATAATTTTATTCTTATCTGAAGATAATATTCTGTTTCTTATATTTACTCCATCTCTTGTGAGTTAGTAAACTCTTTTATATGATATACATAACATATGGCTTATAAGCATTATTTATAACCAAGATGTAAGGATGATGTAGCTGCAACATTGATTTACAGTTTGATTAATTTACCTAATTGGCTGCCTTCCTCCCCTACTAGTTCTCATGGATTCCTTCCAAAGAAGTAAATTGAAATGAAGAGGATTACTCGTTCAGGGATTGTCTTTCATCAATGGTATGTGGGTAACTGCACACTATTGCTAGAGGCTCAAATAGCACAAAATGTTTAGTTTTCTAGTTACTAAATTTGTAGCTTTTTTTTTTAGGAACATAAGGTAAAACTTTTAGTTTTATGTAACAGTTAAAATTTGAAATTGTGATCAGCTGAACAATTCACCAGAAAGTCCTCACAAGAATATCTCATGAGAAAGTCAGTCATTTTGAGGGGAAGTGGAGAGAAAGGATGTACCAGGAGAACCCAACTTAAAGGGTGCATCCAACCACCACACAGCTGCTGGTGGGTGGAAATGGGTGGGAGCTAAATTCCTCTTGGTTTCTTCCTGTTCTAGAAGTGATGTTTAGCGAAATATGGGAAACGAGGAAGTGAAAGAGAGAGGTAATAGAGCAGAGCAGATTTCCTGGTTTGGTGGGTGAGACAATAGAGAATAGTTGCAGAACAAAAAAAAAAAAAAAAGAGAGAGAGAGAAAAAAGTTTCTATATTATTGCTGTAGATTATAAATTAAATCACTAAACTTGTATTTCATACGCAAGTAAAGACAGCATTTCCTTTTAAATTCCTCTTAGTTGCTGGGCTGTGCAGCTTTGAATGTGACTTTGAGTTGAGTTCAACATGGTTTCCTGGTTATATGTTGTTTACAAAAATCTATGGTTTCTAAGTGTGAAAGATACATTAAAAACTAATTTAACTTTTAGAGTAAGATGCACAAACTGGGAATAGAAAGAACAATAGACTTCCTGAATTCTTACTCTGCTCTTCCACCAATTACAACTCTCCTCTCCCACTTGTCTAAGGGAGATGCATTTCAAAACCTCTAGTGGATACCAGGAACTGTGAATAGTACTATATATACTATTTTTTCCCTCTATACATACATACCTATATGTTTTTCTATACATATATACCTATAATGTTTAATTTATAAATTAGGTAAATAGATATTAACAACAATCACTAATAATATTAGAAAAACTATAACAATATACTATAATGAAATTTAAATGCACGTGGCCTCTCAGAATATCGTATTGTACTATACTTGCCTTTTTGGTTTAAGGAAGCACTTTACGGCTTCTCTTTAACATATCTGAATTGCCAGCATCACTACTCTTGCACTTGAGGGCCATTATTAAGTAAAATAAGGAAAACTTGAACACAAGCACTGCGATACTGCGAGAGCCAATCAGATAACCAAGGTGGCGGCTACCACATGACTAAGGGGCGGGCAGCCTATATATATAGCACAGAGACAAAGGGAAGATTCACGTTTCAAGTGGGATGGCATGAGATTTCATCATGCTACTCAACATGGCACACAATTTAAAACAAGAAATTTTTATTTCTGGAATTTTTCTATTTGATATTTTTGGACCACCATTGACTGCAGGTAACTGAAAAATTAAAAAGTGAAACTGTGGGAAATGGGGGACTACTGTACCTATATGACTTCGGGGAACTCTTAAGTGTTCTAGGCCACGTTTTCTTAATTTTTAAACTAAGGGGCTAGATGAGGTAATTGAAAGATTAGACTTTTACCTCTAAAAAGCTGTGTTTTATTAGTTAAAATGTCAGCATGAGCAAATGTAATTATTTTATTACTACTGACTATTATCATGTTTATAAAACAATAATGCCAGTGATATGACTAGCTATCTTTTAATGAATTCTTTTTTCTATGTCAGGCATTATCTATTTATTATCTAACTTGTCTCGTTTAACTTCGACAACAATCTTTCAAGGTGGGCATTGTTATCCCCATTTTGTAGCTGACAAAACTGAGACTAAGGCAGTTCAAACTGATGCAGGAGAGGGCGAATTCCCCAGAATTATGGGGAGACCAGGTCCTGAACTGAAAGAAGAAGGTCCTTTGGCAGAGAGTGTAGAAAATTTCATCATACATGCCAAAGTTAGAGTCAAAAGGAAAATTTATTAAAGAAGGTGTAACACTCCACAGAGTGTGGTCTCCTCTCAGAGGCAGAGAGTGAGAGGGACAGTGAGAGAGACAGTGAGAGACAGAGTAAAGGCACTCAGAGGGACCCTGAGTATTCAGGGAATTCAGTTTATATGTCATTCTTTAGCTCCTATTTCCTTTGGTATGAACATACAGTGAGGAAGGTAAGAGTATGTAGTGTGAAAAGGTAAGAATATGTAGAGTGGAAGGCCTTTTGGCAGTTCCCAGACTTTAATCTATTGGTTCCCCATGATTTTAGCCGTAGGGAATGATTTGGTTCTTATTTCCCCTTCACAGGTGTGGGGAATGGGTTGTTAGCAATCCCAGCAGAAATCTTTTGCTCTGAAGGTGTCCTCCTGGCCTGGCTGCAGGGCTGATCAGCATATTGCAGTCTCTGAATGTGGCTTGATTAAAGTTTTAATTCTCTTGCCTCCTCCTTAACATTAAAATTAGCTGAGACTTCAAACGTTTAGCTAACTGACGCTAGAAATAAAATTTGAATGTATGTCTGAGGTCAGGCTGGGGTCCCACAGCAAATGAACCTATGTCTACAAAAGAAGGCTTGAGCCCCCATGGCCTGAGGATCAGAACTAATAATCTCTAGAAGATAATCGTAGTGATTTCCAGCATCCCCAGAGCAGAGCTTTGCAAAAAGCTATAATAATTCAGTCATGTGGAACCTTAGTGTGACATCCTGCCAATCTTCTCTAGTTGTGTAGCATCATTCACAAAACAAGGAATTGCTGCAGTTTCCTTCCCTTTCTGAAAACACCACTATATGTTTAAGGTGAGCCTACAGCTTGTTCTGTGCAAGGTGGAACCAACTGACAGGTTCTATATAGAAAGATAGAATGGCATTCTTACAAACGCTTGCCACTGTTATTTTAAACCTCAGGCCTAAAGCATCTCTGCTTGTGCCGATAACTACCCCTCACACATTCTATTGGGTTTTCTCCACTGCTACTTGTCCAGAATCTCAGTTAAGTCTCTTAGGAAAAAGAATTGTGAGGGTTCTGACTCTTTTTTTGTTGTTGTTAAACATAATTTAAAATCAATCTATAGGCCAGGCAGACTGTTAATGTTCTTTGATTACTATCTTCCTCTCCTCTGTCCCCTCTCTCCTAAGACAAACACATTTCTTTTTTGTCTGGTTGGAAAACACAAGCCCCTTGCACATCTATGAATATAGACCCAGATAAGAAAGGGAAAATGATGTATGGAGTGGTCTGTTTCCATTTTAGCCAGCCAATATGCCATCGTACACCGAAACCAAATTTGTAAAGGAACTATCCCAGTTGAGTGCTAGACACAAAGAGCAATAATAGGAGCTTATTGCCTTGACATATAAATAAAGTTGTGAAATTTTAAGGAATGCATCACAGTATTCTTCCACATACATTTTTATGCATAATCATGATCTTTCAAGGTAGAATTATTTTTTCTTCTGTGGTCCAATACTATATCTCTATTTCAATATGGGTCTTCTGCATTATTGTGATTTGTATATATGCCTATCTCTCCTCCTGGACTGTAAACTTTTTAAGGCTAGATACCATACTTATAGACTTGAATGAATATTCAAATCTTTAGAAACATAACTTTAATCTTGATAATATTCTACCATAATGAAACATTTAAAATTAAATTTTAAAGTTCAGAATAATGACTTTAACTCAGAATTCAAGGCTGGCTAAAATGTTTGAGATTATTTCTTTATAAAAAAAATAGGAGAGAGGATTATTAAGATAAATAACATGTTCTTACCATTTTGCCAGGTTGGATCCCAGTAGTAGGAGAAATTATGTAAAATAGAAAAGAAAGGCATAATCCTTTCTATTGACACTCTTCACAAAGCCAGGCTTGTTTCTCAACGTAGAAAGGTGCTTCTACAACAATCCTAGACTTGTAAAAAATGAGTTACGATTTCTGTCTTAAATTCTATCTCTAAGAGGATAAAGATATGTAGGATAAATAATATATTTGGATCAAAATGAAATCATTGCTTTGTCAGATTATATCTGTTTAATTCTAAACTTTATTTACTTTGATTTGCCAGAGATGATCAGTTTTGTTGCCATTCCAAACCACTTTAGAGCTATTTTTCCTACTGTTTGTCTTTTTAAAATATATTTTTTCTATATCTCCATAAGAGATCAATAAATATGTGCAGTTTTAGATATTTTTTACTAATAAATTCTAAAAGATAAAAAAAACATTTAGCTCTAAAGTCCAGATAATTAATATTATGACAAAACTTTTCAATTTTCTTATCTATGGAATATCTTAGTATTTTCATAAGTACCTACCTACCTGTCATTATTTTTCTATCATCTATTTTTCCACTCATTTATCTATCTTCTTTTTAAATACAGAAGCTGCCATTGATAAGCAATCTAATTTTACAAGCCTATTTTTTCTCCTTATTTCCCTTTTTTTCTCTTTCTTTATTTCCCTTCTTTCATGTCATTTTTTTCTTCCTGGTACTGTATACCAGAAAAACACATACAATTTATATCAATGATTGAAGGACCTAAAGTATAGTAGTGATGCAGACTGGCTAACAAACCATTTAAAAAAAAACAAGATAAGCAACTTTCATGTATTTATTCAAAGTAAAATGAAAGCTGAGAGAGAAAAGAGCAGGTAAGAAAAAGATAACACTGGAGTAGAAATTTGAAGGATGAGTGAGTAGGAGTTTTTATACAGACATTTCAGGCAGAGGGAATTATATATTCCAAGACATAGAAGCAAGGCATGAGTCAACAGGGCATGTTCTGAGCATTGGAGACCTTCATTATTGCCTACCAAGCAAGTGTGTAGGAGGAATTGGGAATAGGATGATAGGAGACAATGACCTTGGTTGCCATGCAAAGCAGCTTGTTCTTTATTTCGAAGGCTCTGAGGACCATTGGAGAAATTCAAACAGGGATTAAGCTGTAATTTGCATTTTTAGATAGATGGCAGGGCCAGACCGAAGGAAGGGGATAGATAAGAAGAGATGGCTTTCTTTCTTATATCCTTACATGTTCTTGTATCTCACTCCAGCTGAGAGATGCTGAGGGACTGTAAAAGGGCAATGGCAATGACAATGAAAAGCAAGGAAATATTAAAGAATTATATAAAAGATATAGTTACCCTAATTCAGAGAATCGATAAGGGGCATAATGAGAGAGACTCTATGGATTTTTGGCCCATACTGCACTCCTTGTATATTTCTTGTTTGCAGTGTGACATTTGGTTTATTAGACGTTAAGCTTTGCTATTTCATATGCTCTTGATAATCTATTGGCCAGAATAGTGCATCAGCATTAGTTGAAAATGTTCCATTTTGGGGTCTACCATCAAATTGTAGCATTAAACTTCTGCTAAATTTCTGCCTATCTGAGATTTTAGATTTAGAAGAAGAGATTTTCTTTCATAGAATCTTTGTAATACTTTGTAGGTTATAGTCTAAGTAGACTACTCTGAGATGACTTGTCTTTTAAAACAAGTTTTGACCCTCATGTGGTTGTCCGCTAGCTATTAACCTAAGTTGCAGTGTTTTACTCCTAAGTGTGTAAACCTCTTTTAAAAATATCTGATTCATCAAAGTAATCACTATCTGGAATCCTTAGAATTCTTATGGTCTTTACAGTGTACCATTAAGATGTATGTTACCACTGATAAAGTTATAAATATATTGATTCATTTTCAGATATTCTGATCTGAGATAATTAGATCTATAAAATTCCCATAATTTTTAACATATGAAACTTTTAGGCAGTTTTAAAAGAAGTTTTTTTTTTTTTTGAGAAAATGTTGTAGTTGGCGTGACTCCTGTTTTTAACTTGTGTTTAACATTCTCCTTTTGTTCCATCCTGAATAGTTGGAGGAGTGTATGATTGAGCCTGTCAATTTGAAATATGATTTTTAGATTTCAAGATATAGTAGGAATATTTTTTCCTCTTCTTTTCACATGACTGCAGGAGTTAAGTAGCTATTTTGGAGGACATTTTTGTTCTCATTTTGTGAGGCATTCCACCCAGATCATTTACTTCTTTTCCATTCTTTTAATAATAAAAAAAATAATAATAACAGCAACAATAATAATTAAAGCTAGATTATTGAAATACAGATATGTATGTGATGACTATATTTATTTTTATGTGCATTATCTTATTTAAACTTCATGATAAGTCTATGGCTAAATCTCATATCCATTTTACAGATGAGTAAACTGAAGCACTGAATAGTTAAGAAACTTCTTTAATGCTAAGGAGCTCAAACAACCAGAACTGGGATTTGAAACCAATTTGTCTGACTTTAGAGTCTTAATCACCTTATAGTATCAGAACTTTATATTCTTCCTTAAATATATATATTTCAAAAAGAACATTGTCAAGACAGGTGACTTCATATTGGACTTTGTTTTCTGTATTTCTTGCCAAGTGTAATTTTAAAGAATCATTGATTTTCTTAAAAAAAAAAAACTACCAGGTGAAAATAGTAACAAATGAATGTATATGTGACAAACAGGTAGGGTCTGTCTTAAAGGCATACATTTAAATGTGAACTTTTACAGAGTTTGGGCAGAAAAGAGTTTTAAAACATGCATGCAACTTAGTGAGACCCTTTTGACAGTGACAGGTCTGAAGTTTTCAACTTACAACCACAACTCTATTGAAAACCTCAGGCATTTTTCTCACTTCAACTGATGTTCCATAAATTTTTTTTAAAAAGTGAGTATCTCCTGTCTGGGGGACTTACAAATACCCATTTTTATTCAAAAACTTAATTCCTGTGTTTATATTTTATGCAAATGAGAAATATATTTTAATTCAAAAAATTTCCAGAAATATTCAAACTTATAAAGGGGAGAATGCCACTAAAATGCAGTGAAATTAAAGACAGAAACTAATTGTAAGCAAAACTGTGAAGCAGGCACCTATCTCTTCTCTTGGATGCCAGCTTTCCTAGTGAGCATTTTCTCCCTTTTTGTTCTTGGCTAACAAGTGTCCTTGAGTTCCACATCCACCAAGATTGTCTTTTTGATCCTTCATAGATCTGACTTCAAATGATTGAAAATAAATGATGGATAAGATACCCTTCCACAGATATTTTCATATTCGAGAGATCAAAGATTTTACCTGAGGAGGTAAATATATAACAACATTTTTCTCAGGAACTAGGAAATAGAGGGTTATTCAAGTTCATGGGAGCTTTGTGGTCCCTCTAGAAAGCACAGCAGTGTATGACTGTATGCAAAGTGGACTCTGTCTATTTAGCTTAATGTTATCTTTTCTCAGGTTGAGCAAGTTTGATATTCTCTCTTCACTGGTCAAATCAGTAAGCCACATTCACATGTCTAGTGTATACAAGGGAGATTATGGAAATGGTTCACGTCCTTTAATTTCAAGCTAATGAGATAAAAAGGAGACAGTAAAAACTACAATTAATATTTGTTTACCATGTCACAGTTTGCAAAACACTTTTTATATGCATTGTTCTATTTAATTTTCACCATATATCTGAAAAGTGGGCATTTTTGTTATTTCTCCTTTACAGCTGAAGACACTGAGCTTTAGAGGGGTTCTGAGCCAGTCTTAAGTCATCTGGCTATTAAACTGCAAAGCAGAGGCTTGAACCCATGTCATAGCTTTCTGTAATTTTTGGGGACATGGTAGTTAAATAAACATTGACTTTATTTCTTATTTCTCTACTGGCTTTCTGCCTCCCTTCCCTCACTAATTGTTCCCTTCTTCTCTTTTTTAAATCTGTTAACTCATCAATCCTTTTTGTGAAAATAAATCATATAAGTGTAAAATATTAGTAGTATCACATAAATATGTTTTAACAATAAGTTGTTGAGTAAAGGTGCATTAAACAAGTATGTATAATCCTTAAACAACAGATATTAATTGAGGACTAGATAGATAATAAATGGGAAATCAATGAATTAGAGCAGTAGAGAAATCTAGGCAAGTTGAGGGTTTGTCAGCACAGGATAAGTAATTGTGTGAGTATCTGGAAGACTTTTTGGCCTTTCCTCTCTATTAATGCATGCTTAGTCACTGTGTAGTAAGTATCCCAGTTACTTTGTCTTTTTTTTTTTTTGAGCTATTTAATCAAAGACAGCTTTCACAAAGAAAACTTCCAATTTAGAACTGAGATTCTTACATGTTTTGGTTATGGGGAGTCATGAAAATTAGGCACGAGAGCTATATAATTATAAAAGTGTCATTTTAGTTTGGTTCCTTTACTCTTCTGTGTGCTTCATTTTGCTGTAGAGCCAGGAAGGCAGAAGCTTTTTCTGCTACTGCTTCTGTTGCTGTACATGTGTTCAGGAGAATTTCAATCTCAGCTCAGGGCCTGGGATAAGTGACCTGGCAGTTTTGTTCTCCAGCACTGTCATATTGTCTCTGTGTGGAGCAGGGAGTGGGGAGAATGGAGAGAAAGAAATGAGTGTGAGGAATGGGAGACCTAGGGCTATGGCTGGGAGTTGACAGGAGCAAGATGACAGTCTTGTGTAGGCACAGAAAGCACAGAGAAGTGTGTCAAAGTCACAGATAGGACAATCAGATATGTACCATTAGAGCTAAGAGGACACAGAAAGAAAGGCAGGTAAGAAGGAAAGGGTCAGAAGACCTGAGTTCAAAGGTCAGTCACAAATATCTTATATTGAATCTAGAAATTCATTTCTGTGTTATGAGCCTTGATTACTTTGACTGTTCAAAAAGGATATTGTTATCTTTGTTTCTTAGTCGTGGTGATGGTCTGAAAATCAAAAGGGATAATGCAATCCATTCTTGCTCACCAAAATAACTTGAAATGTAAGGAAGGTTGGTTGTCAAAGGGAAATTAAGGTGTCTTACCAGTAGAATTGGGAAAAGATACTGTGCAGGCACAACAAAGAGGTATCCACCAGGAGAACTGACAGTATGGATCTCTTTGCTACATTTTCCTTATAAAATAAGAAAGTTGTGAGAGTGGCATGCTAGCAAATGTTAAACAACTAGCTCCCCTTACCACATAACTCTCTAACATACACACAATTATTTTCACAATATAAAGGAAAAGTAGCACAAAAATTACTACTAATACTATAATATACAATACTCTTTATCGGAAACTTCATATAGACAATTGATTCTCATAAAATGCTTTAACTGATCTTTGTCAGACTTTTATATCTCTAGTCAACTTATGATTGCAGTTGATGGATGAGTATAGTTCTAACAGTAATGTTTGTGTTAATGACTAAGATGAAAGAGAAACAATAAAGATATATGCTAGAACTTCACTTGTCTTTCAGTGACATAAATGAGTTCTTTACTGAATGGAAGATAGTTTTCAAATACTGGAAAAATATTTCCTTACAACATATTGGCTACAGACATAACACACCTTTTAGTGACTCTGCTTTAGTAACATTTTCTCCTTGGTATGAATTGTGTCCCTCAAAATTCATATGTTGAAGCCCTAATCCCAATGTAACTATATTTGGAGATAGGATCTATAGAGAGGTAATAAAAGTTAAATGAGGCCTTAAGGGTGGGCTCCCAACACAATAAGAAGAGACACTAGAGAGCTTGCTTCTTCTCTCCCCACCATGTGAAAATACAGTGAGAAGGTACCTGTCTGAAAACTGGGAAGAAAGATCTCATCAGAAACTGAAACCTGCTGGACCTTAATATTGAACTTTCTAGGCTCCTGAACTGTAAGAAAATAAATTTCTGTTGTTTAAGGCACCTAGTCTATGATATTTTGTTAAATCGTCTCTAGCAGACTAAGATACTTTCTTAAGTTTAGCTCAGGGGTTGGCAAATTATGGCCCTTAAGCCAAACCTAGTCAACCTTGGGAGAAATCTGTCCATGCCCATTTATTTACATATTATATATGGCTACTTTTAAGCAAGAAAGGGAGAACTGAGTAATTGTAACAAAGATTACATGGCCTGCCACAGCCCCACTAAAATAATTCACGTAATTCAAATGAACTAATGTAACTACAGACCCCAACCTACATGGCTTCCCAATCCTTGTTTCATGGATGCTAAAGGTCAGCTTGGAAAGTTAGGGTCACAGAAGTTGGAGAAACTAATAGAAGAAGCTACAGTTTCTCCAGACGTTTCCTTCTCTGCTCAGCTTAGAGAGGACTTGAAAGGCATTAGAATCCGTCCATGATTACATATACCTGCAAGAGACTTAACCTGCCCATCTGTGACACTGGCACAGGAGACACTCTTATCCTCACTCTCATCATACCAGCAACAATTTTTTATTGATTTTCTTCATGGTTCAGAGAGTAGAATTTAACTGTTAGACTTATCTCTGTCCTAGTGTTGCTAGGCTATTTGGATTGGAAGTCACAGGAGCAGAAAATCTTGGTAATGTTAAAAAACTTTGGTTAGCTTTCAAGTATTACACTCAGTGGGTGAATCAAAAAATCATTTTGAATCTGCAGGTTACTCATGTAATAATTAAGATGACACATTTCCAGCTTACCCTTCCTGACAAATGTTTCTTTAAAGAGACACTGATGCCTCATAGAAACTTGTAAGATATGACACATCAGCAAAAATTGTTTTTGCACAGAATGTTTTTCAAAGATTTTTCCTGAGTAATCACTGGCACTTTCCCCCTTTTTCTATAGTCTTTGCACAACCTTATGTTACTTCATGCTTTTTTTTTTTGTGCTGTTAGTAAGGTTTCATTTTTTAAACAACTTCTAAAACCACAGTATATGTAAAATTGGTTTTAAAATCCAGCAAACACTCTGATTTGAATACTGATTAGGATGAAGCACACTCATCAATAAACATGGAGCTACAATGACCTCAGGAGAGCAAGGAGCTTGCGATGTGCATCAATTGTGTTTGGGAAATAGCTTTCCCTTATAACACCCAAGTCTGCTTAAATTCAGGTTCTCAAATGCAAAGGACATGAAGTGGCTTCCTTACCTGTCAGCACTGCATTAGGCATGGCTTCTATTTTAGTCAGGAAGTCAGGCAGCATAATAACATATATAGTCATTTCTCTAGACCATCTTTCCTTTTTCCTACCCCAAATTGCTTTTTAGGGGCTTGGGGAGTGGCTTCGCATCCCAGACATGCACTTAGGGATGTAATGAATCATTATTCTTCAGGCTTGTTCTGATTCTATTGCACAGATTTAAAAACAGATTTAAAAAATCACAATGTACTAATTTCCCATCAGAAGAATAAAATGGTTTCGTGCAGTATGACTAGATATTGATCCCGTAATAGACTGGTGGAGGGCAGCAGCTGGGAATTCAAGGCCATTCATGTGATCGTTGCAGGAGAGGCTGTTTGGGTGCCCAGGGAAGGAATCAGGGACATCTCATCAGCACCCATTTCAGCCTCCATGGGGGAACTGATGGGCATACTTGCATAGTGTGCCCCACTGGATTTCACTGTCCAGCCTGGAAGCTCAATTTCAGCAGCCTAGTACTGTATGTTCTAGACTGGGATAGAAGTCAGCCCCAGAAGGAAGAGGAGCGGTGTGGCAGGTCAGAGGGGGCAGCCTCATTCTGCTCCATTGCTAATACTGTGCGGCTGACTGATTCCTCAGAGACAATGTATAGGCGATACTAAATTTATGCAGAGAAAAAAACCTGTCTCAGTTTTTGTGCCTCCTGAGTGCTATTCTCCCACTCATGTCCCCACCCTTTACAATGCAGAGATTTAAGTACTAGTTAGAAACAGAAGAAAAATAAAATGGTGGTAGGGAGGAGGTAGGATAGAGGGTAGAAAGATAGAAAAAAATAAGAGAAGCTAAACACTAAATCAGGAGAAGTCCCCAGAAGCAGCAACTCTGTGAAGAATTTACAACCCCACTGATGGCTATGTAGCCACACATCTGAGAGATCTCAGGCAGGTTAATAAGCTTTGACAACTCGCAGCTCCTTCTCATTTTTTCTGCAGCTTTATTAAATACTCTACAGACCCCATCTATTGATATTAATGTAACAGCTACACAGGCTCATCTGGTGTGTTATCAAATGCTGTGCACTCAGTCCTGCTTTGTGTATAGGTCCACCTCACAGGAGCATTGCTGCACCTTCTGTAGGTGTCTGGGACAAAGCTTTCAGCACGGCTACCCTCGTGACACTTCTGGATTGGGATCCTGCTGATATATTCAGATTTGACACAGTTTGCTAGATTTCAAGGTGTAAAATGTCCTGAAACATACATACTGGGCAAAAGACGTGCTTTGCTTTAGTCCTAGACAGCTTTTTGGCCTCATTCTCATAAAGAATATTACTCATGGGAAAATAATTAGATGGGTCTGCCAGATTCAGAAAGGCAGAGGTGAGAGCACCTTATCTTTTAGCAGTTTGGATAGGTATGGTCCAGATGCATGAATTGATGTTTCACACTGTAAACACAGCCCTGAGTGGGATATTGGCTTACTTTCAAAATTCAAGCATTTCTAAGAGCTGTGTTTGTCACTGAGGATTTAGGAAGCTGCAGATTGTATTTAATTTCCAAATGAACAAACAAACAAACAAACAAATAAATCACTTATTAAGGAGTGACAGTATGGAGGACATAGTGCTCCTAGAGAATGATCTTAATATTGATTTCTGTTTGTTTCCTAATGTAAAATAGCTGCAGTAAAATGCAATAAATATTGATGGGAACAAAAAAACCCCACTAGTATTAGAAAGGTCATTATAGCTAATGGGTACTATGACATAAATTAGTGATTATCCCAAGACATCATCAGCTACCGATAGAAGCATTCAGGTGAAGAGCAGTCACCAGAGGATTACAAGTAATCAAGTAATTGTGACCTCAGATGGGACACTAGGAAGTTTGGAATCATCTTGATCTTTTCTATCAAAACTTCCTGATTTTTGTCTTTTGTTACATAAATGTGGTGCTTTCACACAGAGGTATGAAGACATTTATTTACATCATATACAGAAATCTGTACTGCAGGTATGGTGAATAAAGAGAATCTAAAATCTGAAGCATTGTTTGAAGAAAGATGGCAATGCGCACTGAGCTGCCTGTGCTGATGAGAAGAGGTGTCCCAGGGGAACATGCCCACGAGAGCAGGCCATCTGTGTTCTTTCTTGCCCATGCACTGCAGTTCATTCTCTCACAGTGGAACTTAGGGCAGGAGTTTCACAGTTTGTGCTAATTTACACATCTGTGGAATGGAAATAATCACATATGCCTAAATCACATATGCTGTTTAAGTAAGGAAATATGAGAAAAAGACTTTGGAAAGTTGTAAAGCCTTTTTTAAATCACAGTGACAACTAGGATAAAGACCAGTATCAAGAAGGTTATGCTGAATGTACCCATCAGGGATGGAGTGAGGTAATATGAAAATAGACATTAGTCTTAGTCTCATGGCAAAGGCAAAGAGGCACAAACAGCAACATGCTTTGAACTATTCACTGATCATGGAGTAATGGGGGAATGGTTTCCTTAAATCTGGGAATATTGGTTCTTGAAGAAAGAATAGAATTTCATCAGGAAGCTAATGAAGGTGAGAAGGGGTAGGACACTGGAATACCCATTCATGGTTTTAATCTGGTGTGCCTTTACCCTTAAATCTTTCCCAAGCTTTTAGTAAAATTGACCCTTTCCATTTTTCTACTTTATTTGTACCCTGTGCAAGATTTTATAACAGTCTTTATACTATATTTAGACCTTATGTTTGCATATATCTTATGTGCTCTCCTAAAATGAACTCTTGGAAGTTGGAAGGTATGGTTTATTTCTAAATGGCAAATTTCTACCATAGTGCCTGGCATGTTGTGGGTACCCAATATTATTTCTTGAATAAATTAATCAATGAAGTCAAAAATGTGGAGGCTTAAGGAAGAAGATGGCCATGTAACTGGAATGAAGCATTTATAAGCCAAGGAACTCCAAAGATTGCTGCAAACACCAAAAGCTAGAAGTCAATAAGAATTCTCCAGAGGTGTCCGAGGCCCATGGCCCTCCAGACACTTTAAACTCAGACTTCTAGCCTCTGGAACTATAGGACAAATTATAGTTGTTTTAAGCCATCTAGTTTTTCGTATTTCATTATGGCAGCCCTAGAAAATTAGTACACACAGAATAGCATGAAGAATTTTGAAAAGAGAAAATATCAACTTCTGGAAATAATTGCAGTTAACATTTTGGTGCATGTCCTTCAAATCTTTTAACGCTTCTAGCAGGAGTAAATGAGAGTAACTGATTCATCATGTTCCATCAGTTTTGGTCATTATACTTTGTATTTACTTTGCTAATTTGATAGGTAAAAGTAATTTATGTTTTTTTTTCATGGGGGCCCTTTATGTAGAAAATTTGAAAATATTACAAAGGATAATGATCTCTCTTTCTATAGCAATCACTCATAATTCTACATTATTGTGTCAATCACGCTCAATATTTCAGCTTTTTTTTCAGCTATGATTTTTTTTAGTTTATATTACATAAAAATTTTGAATTTTACTTTTTAAAGGAAATATTTTATGATATTTACTTTTTTATATCATTTGAAACTTTGGAAACTTGATATTCCATAAAAAGAAATACTCCATTAGTAGAAGTATCATTACATATTTAATCAATTCCTTAATGGTGGACATTCATGTTCTTTCTATTTCTCAGCTATTAAAAAAATACTGAAATAAATATCTTTTTGCTTACGGAAACATGTCTACATTTCTGATTATCTCTTTGGATAATTTCACAAAAGAGCAATTTTGGGGATGATTATACTCATGAAATCAGAATATGAGGGAGCTTATTTTATTTAAGGTAATTTGATGCTTTCACTTAAAATTTATTTAGTAATTTAATAAGAAAAAAAAGATTTTATTATTGCTATTTTAAATTACAATTCTTTCATTAATAGTGAGTCTGAACATTTTCCTATGTCTCATGTAGACATTTGCATTTTATCTTTTAAAATAATTTATTCACATTCTTTGCCTACTTATGCATTGATTTTTAGTGTTTTACCTATCAATTTGAATTATTATAATTTAAAAATATATACCCTTTGTATTATTTAGCTATATATATGAAAACACATATACACAATTTTCTTTAATTATTTTTTTAATGCAAAAGAGCTCATGATTTTCAGAATTTTAAAAATTTTGAAAATGATCTATTTCTCTTTTTTCATTTATCAATGTCTCAAGTAAATGTAACCTAATAACCTAAACTAAGATTCTGAGTTTGGCTGTTTGTGAAACTTGTGGGTAGAGCCACCTCATTTATGGAACACGTATTATTAGAGCTGCTATTTATTGTAATTCTGGGGGTTGGCTAGAAAAGAATCAGAAGGTTGTCTTTGTCAGGGATGATGGCTTACTGGCTAGTCTAGCAGAGAGAATCAAACACCACTGGCTTCCTCCTTGACTCATTGGACTGGGTGGTAGTTCTGGGGAGTAAAGCATGGGAAAGATGTTGGGGTGGATTTCTGAGAGATGTAAGAGCTGAGTACCAGTAATTCTACTTCCAAATCAGGAGACAATGTGCAGCCCAAGTGGGATGGCGAGCCATGTTTTCATTTGTACATAAAATATGACACTATCTGATGTCTCAAAGTGAGAAGTAGGTGAGAACATTTTAAATAGCATCATTTATTTTCTGACATTTGGCACCATCAGTGACAGTTATGAAGCACCTAAAGATGGCATCCTGGGCACGCCTTATACTTAATAAGAGAAGCTACCCAGGGGAGAACAAAAATAGCAGATGGGTTGTGAACACATGCAAGGCTCTCCTTTGGCAGGTTGGGGATACTGGAGAGCCTAACCATATAAAAGTTCCTTTTATAAGAAAAAAAAAACGAGTTATTTAAATTAGTGTGATTATAACTAAAGGTGGTTTAGTCTTAGAACATATATTATTTAGAAAACTTTCTACTCTCCAGAAATTTAATTAATACTGAGAAATATTTTGAATGTGGAGTTGGCTAGACTTAGTGACTGATTAGCTCTAAGATGTAAGAAAACCATGGCTTCCTGGGAATGGCTATGCTGGAGTTTCCACTCTGAGTAATTGGGTAGAATTTAGCCTAAATCTTTGTTGTGGCTAATGCTCTATCTACGTACAGAGTATTAGCAAGCCCTTGAAAATATAAGTGGTCAAGTTTAGGAGAGAGAGTGTTCTAGGGATATTTTTAGAAATCATGAGATATGGGTAAAAAATTAAAGCCATGAAAGTAGACAAAATCTACTAGGGAGAATGAATTCATCTTACCTTTTATTCCATGATTCATTCTTTAGCTTTTTAGAAAATATTTAAATCTGTTAAACTCAGAGCATTTAGGAGCCTTGGTTTCATTTATGAGAGATGTTTCAGTGGAGTGATGGGGGAGTGAGCTGAGGAGCAAACGAGAGGAGAGGAATCAGGGTCTGGACGAAAGGGAAGAAAAAGAAGCAGTGTAATCAAGACTGGGAAACTGAGTCCTTAGAAGTGATTTTATTTTGGATGGGGAGGTTAGAAAGGGATATATATTAGGTAAGCATATACACCAAACATGGGCTGAGTGATTTATGAATACTATCTCTTTTAATCTAAACTCTTGTGAGGCATGGATTATTATTTATATATTGCAGATGAGGAAATAGATTAGAGACCTTGACTGAGGTTATATAGCTTGAAACTGATGACATGGTTAAAAAATCTGCTGTCTTGAAAGCTCTCTGTGGAGACAGAGAAGATGAAGATACAAGAATGAAGTGGCTAATTGATGGAAAGAAATCCTGCAGGATGTGGAAAGATATGTAATCCATTCAGAGGAGGTTCACTTTGGAAAAGAGTATAACATATTCCTCTGAGAAAGGAAAAAAAGGAGAAAAGAATTAGTATAGCATTAAATAAGAAGGTAAGAAGTTAAAGAAGACATATGTACCCAATGGCTCCTAGTTTTTAGTAGGGTACTATGACTTCTGTTATAGTCAGATTTTGGACTTTTTTTTAAAGGAGACAGGAGAAGGTTAAAGATTTTAAACAATTGCATAGAAGATAGAGGCCAGAGTGGGAAAAGTGATAGAACTGCTGGTTATCACTAACAGTCCCCTGAGATTAAAAACTATATTTAAATAGATATAATTTGCATATGTATGTGAAAATTCCTCAGCACATCACTTATGACTTGAGTGCATGCTTTATTTCCTTTAGGTTGAGGATCTGCAAGGAAATACCTCTAATTCATTCCTCAGACATTTATTGAATCCCAGAACCTGTGATAAATGCTGGAGGTATACGCACAAATGAGCCCGCCTTTTGTGAGTACACTGCCTATGGAGAGGAATAAACATCTAAATACATAATTACATTATCGGGCTGAAAAAAACTGTGATGAACAACACTGCAGTGGAAAAAGCTATCTAAGAAGTGGGAAAAGACCTCACAGAGGTACATTTTTAAGAGTTTTAAGTATTCATCATTTCTGGGCCTGCTGTAACTCTCATGTGTCTTTTCCTCCAACCTCCTCCTGGAATTTTGCTTCTAGTTGGCTCCCTGCCTTCTTAACAGAAAGCATGCCTCTGATACCTTAAGTAAATGATATGTGATGACTATTTGAGAGGAAGCCAGAACAAGAAATGTGTGTTTGCCTATATGCTGAATAGCTAACATCCTTCAGCAATTTTTATAGTTTTCAGTCATTCTAGGCAGGAGCTATAGAACTGTGGACTAACATACTTCTGTAGTTCAGACAGGCAGAAAACATTCATTCTGTTACATAACAACAAAATGTCCTTAAACGGTAGCCTTGGAATGACGGAGGTAGTGTTGAGTTGAATAGTTATTTTTTGCTTCTCTTAAATACAGTGCTAATATTCTTCTCAAAACTTTCTCTATATTAAAGCTACAGTATATTTTTTCCCCTCTTTACTCGCAGAATGGGTTCCAGGGTAAGTCTGAAACAGACTTTAAGCTTCTCATTTGCATTGTTACCTTATGCTCTTTCATAGTTTCATGAACAATAACCTCCCACTTCTCCACATGCTGATGGGATAATTTGCTCTGCTGAGATGAAAACCAGAATGTAGAGATAGAGAGTGAGTGAGTGAGTGAGTGAGTGAGTGAGTGAGTGTGTGTGTGTGTGTGTGTGTGTGTGTGTGTGTGTGTGTATAAAGCATGTGGTTCAGTGGAAAAGCTTCCAGCAGTGTAGGCAGTGAAGTTCTAGGTCTTTTAGGTTATAGCCTGGAATAAAAGGTCTTCTAGTAAGGAGGACTCCATACAATTCATGTGACAAATACTTTTAGACTTAAAATAAAATACTGTAACAATACAGCTGTTTTTCCTGTGGGTTACAGGTAGTGATGCTGGGAGAGAGAAATAAGTTTAGCTGGCTTGGTCTCAATTTTGCCTGCCCTTGGAATCATGCTGGCAAGGGTAGACCTCCTCTTTTTTTCATTTATTATCTAGTTTTTCATTAATTTCCTTTATGATTTGTAGTCCAGGTGATTAGGGAGAAGTAAATTGTGGAAGACTGCCCTTAAGAGAGAGATTTGGCTCCTAGTCTTATTTAGGGTTCAGGCTTTTCCTTGGGTACCCCTGTTTGCTGGTACATTTGAGAGCTTCAGCATGCAGTTTGATCAGCTCCTTCTGTCATACGAAAGCTACATTCACAAGGAGGGCAATGGGAGCAGAGAGAAATATCTATGGAATTTTTTGATGTCCTGCCTAGAGATATTGTCCCTGTTAATACATGACTGTGTAGTTAAAGGACTGTCCCATTCAGCTTTTGCCTGTGAGTCTATTTAAGAACAGATGATGAGAGGCCTGGGCTTTTGCTCCTGTATTTTTCTTAGTGGCTGGTGGTTGGTAAGTAGGGCCTTTCTTCTGTTTCTCTTACACTGTCCTTTGAACTTCTCCCAGGAAAAGAAAAAGTTAGGATTCCCTCTGGGATGTTTTTATTAATGCTCACAGGAGAGTCTAGGCAACCCTAGGAAAGCACAATGCCATGAGCCAGTAATAAGATATTATACTTTAGATTAACTTCTGCTGTTCAAATTTGTTTGTTTCTGAGTGACTGACTCATGGGTATTCTAATGGGAGAATTCTGTAATCATTACTGTTGTGTTTTCTGTAGGAAATGCCATTATCTTAACAGATGTTATTCATATTTGTGGTACTATCTAATGCTTTTTTTTTTTTTTGAGTTTCACTAAGCCCCATGCTCTATAGCAGTGAAATCTGCAGAACATCAGGCACAGCTGGTTTCCCATGCTGCTCCTCTTCATTTCCTACCTTCCCCCCTACCCCCCTCAACCCTGCCAACCATGCCTCTACAGGAGAAACACTGAAGTCAATTTGATACCTCCTTGGACCACCAGAGGAGTAGAGGAGGTGTGCATGTGGCTGATCTGATAATACACGATATTGCTTTTTGGAAAAAAGTTTCTTCAATACTTGATTACTCATATTTTCCAGAATTAAACAACACTTCTTGGTGAATTAAATATAATGTGTAAGGATTTTAGATGGGGTACATCAAGCTATGGTGACAAAGAAGCTTCTATTTTTCATTTCTCTTGGTAGTTCTGACAACCTTTGTAAATTTTGAAGCTGTATTATTAGGTACATTAAAATTTTGTCTTCCTGATTAATTAAAAGTTTTAGTTGAAATGACCCACTTCATGTTAAGCTTATTGTCTTAAAATTTATGTTTTGTTGTTTATACAGCTTTCTTTTGTCTAGTTCTTACTTGATGTATCTTTTTTCCTTCTTGCCTGTTCACATTCAAACATTTGTATTTTTGTTTTAGATGTATCTTTCATTCAATTTAAAATCTTCCTGATTTTTGGTATGGTGAATAATTTTAATTGACTATATGCATTTTAAATATTATATTATGAGATTCTAAACATTATTTAAACTTTCTGTTTCAATGGGTCTTGTCTGACATCTCTTGGCAGGGCAGAAAATGGGTCTACCTTATTAATGCCAGGTAAGAAGAAATGTTCTAACTCCCCTTTAGACCTGCACGGATACTTACCTGGTTGGAAGGGATGGGAGTGCCTCATTACTGTGTTCATGTCAGATTATCAGGTCGTTAGGTGGATGGGCAATAATGAAAATCTTGACTCTCCTCTGATACCACCCTAGCACCGTGTTACCACAAAGCAGGGATAGAAATCCAAGGTTTTAACATGGTCTTCGTTGACATTGCAGAGTGGGGGTGCTTTCCCACTCAGCAGGCATAAAGTCTCAGCACCCTATTTGGTCTTCTCCAATATCACCCCTGCAGGATGGGTAGATAAGAGTGCCACATTATAGCTTGGTAAGAGTGTAAGTCTAGACTTTCACTCAGCCTTTGCTGCCATAGGCGGGGTATATTTTCTTCCTGTGGTGTTTGCCCAGAGTTGATCAGTCATAGTATGAACATTTTCTTTCTTGCTGGGCCTTTATTCTTGGTCCTTTGGCTAGAGAGAGTGGATTTTTGTTGGGGCTTTTTTCTGTTTGATGCTATGGATGGTTCTGGGTTGCCAGCTTCTTCAGAAACAAAACTGAGATCCATGAGACAAAGAGAAATCCTGGGAACTCACCATTGTGTTGTTCCTTAGATCTCAGGTGGCTCCACCCATCTGTCTTTTTGTCTCTACCTTTCCAGTTCATTTTATGTTTGTTTTCTATATACTGTCCAAATGTTTTAGTTGTACCTGGAGGAATAGGGAAAATTAAGTTTCTTCATATTTCTGGAAGTGCACTCTCCAGTGTGTCTTTCTGAAACAACATTTTGCTTTTTTTTTTCTTTAAGTCCATTTTGAAAACATCTGCTTTCTAAATGAAACATTTAGGTTTTTAAACTTTTAATGTAATTCTTCTTACAATTATATATATGGCACTATTTTATTTTGGGCTTTCTATTTGTTCCCTCTTTTATATGTTTTTTTTCTTCTGATTTTTTTTAGATTAACTATTTTTTCTCCTTTGTTTTTTCATCTACCCATTTAGAAATTATATATTTTATTTATTGATGTGAATTTATAATACATCTTTTGCTCTCCTGGACAACATAAAAAAGGCATTAGACACATTAACTTTCTTTGTTAATTTTTTTTGTGGTTGTATATTTTAATTGCCTTATCTATTCTACAACACATTCTTATTATAGTTTTGAATAGTTAATATTTATTTAACTATGCTAATTGATTCATATATTCTTC